>ML815179.1:0-50521 GCA_009831015.1 Picea engelmannii | reverse complement strand
AAGTACGCCTAAATATGGATTCTTTTATTCAATCGGCGGCGCTCCTCAAAATAGTCACGACCGTGACCCTGACGTCTCCCTTTGAAGTCTTTTCCATCTTCCCGTGCAGGCACGCACGACGAGGTGCGGATGCTCCTGCATCAATCAATCTTCTAGAGTTGTCAATCCACTGATGCGTGTCCCTTTCGGATCAATGGTTGAGATCTCCTTCGGGTCTCCGGACTTCGGAGATTTCAAATCTCAACCCCTTCTTTCCTCCAGAGTCATCACCTGCTGAGTAAGTCATAAGTGGTGGAGACCGGTTATTGTTTGTTAATACTTCCACTTACACTATCCTTCCACTGTAGTAGATCGACGGTTGAGAATTATCCCGAAGTGATCTTCAGATCGGACGTCTCGTGTCCACTTCGAGACTTCGACATTCGGGACTTCAGGACTTTGGGAAAGTGCTGGTGGTAAAAATCTTGAATTAAAACTCTTAGAGTGACGTAACTTGCTTACGTCACTTGATGACATGTCATGAGCTAAGTAACTGCCACGTGTCACTTAGATTCTTGATTTGCATGTAACTGAAATACTGATTTCAAATTGACACTTGTCATTCTATGACTGTGCTATGTGTCCTTGCTGACGTGGTTTGTCACAGTTTCTTGCTGACGTGGTCTGTCGACGTAGATCTCTTGATGTGACACATATTCATCTCCTTGATCTAATGATCAGAATAGTATCCGAAGGGTATCTCAGATCGACAACTGAGAGTTACTTTGGAACTTCATCCTTCGAGACTTCGGGACTTTTGACATTTCTTGGTGGTGCAACTCTTGAAGTAATTCTCTTGAAGTGACGTAACTTTCTTACATCACTTGTTGACATGGCACGAGCCAATATCCTCTTGACACTTGTCATCATCTGATTATGCCATGTGTACTTGCTGATGTGGTCTTCTGACATGGTCTTCCACATGTCCTTGTAGATGTGGTCAGATGACGTGGTCTGCTACATGTCCTTGTAGACATGGTCTGCTGACGTGGTCTGCCACATGTCCTTGTAGATGTGGTCTACTGCGTTTCCTTGCTGACGTGGTCTGATGACCAACAACCCTGATCCAATGGTCATGGTATGTCCTCCAAATCCGATTGTCCTTATTCATTTCGGATTTCTAGGCTTCGGGTATTTCGAATCTCAAATTGAATTCTTGAAGTGAGATTTCTTCGAAGCGTAACCTCCTCACAACTTTAGACCCAAACTAAATGTTGTTCATCGATCATGTTCTTAGATCGATGAATCAATCTATATACAGTGATGCTCTTCTGGCTTATCCTATCCTTCCACTTAGAATGATCCAATGACTGATGGAAATTCGCATAAATGAGATCTCATTTATTACCTCACTTATCCTATCCTTCTACTCAAGAATGATCTAATAGATGATGAGAATTTGGGTTAGATCCAACGACTGATGGGTATTTGGATAATCAAATTCTCAACCCTTTCAACTTATCCTATCCTTCCACTAAAATGTGATCCAACGGTCGTGAAGACACTCGAAGAAGATCCATGGTTGACGATGATTGTGGAACCACAACTTGCGAGTGATTTAACTCAACACATAAACTCCGTAATTTGAAGTTGTGCGTTGTTGGTGAGTCAACCACAATCGTCGATCTTTGAAGCTATAATATCTGACGGTCCTGACTAATTGCGGGATTGGAAATAGCACGATGTTTAATTCTCCTTTCGATCTCCGCAATCTATCCCTGTTGTTGATATGGCGATTTCACATCCGACGATCACGACTTAATCTTACTTAAACTGATCATTTGTTGGATCAACCATAGTCGTCTATATTCGGGTCTATGAGATCTGACAATCTAGGCCAATTGCGGGATTGGAACTAGCGAGTCATTTAACTCTCCTTTTGATCTCCACAATTTATCCCTGTCGTTGATCTGGCTTGCAGATCTGATGGTCATGATCCTCCAACGGTCCTCAAGCCCACGGTCACTCATATGACCGACGTGCGTTTATATGAGATGATCAACACAGTCATTTCTTGATCGGATGGTTGCTAAGGCTTCTCACTCTGATCGGACGACTATTGAGGCTTCTCACCCTGAGCTTACGCTTTTCCTTCCGAGCTTTGATCTCTGCATTTGCTAACCCTTCTTAGATTTTATGATAGGAACATTGTTTATCCTATCGTGATCAACAATAATCATGAATTGCTTCAGTTCGCTCCTCCTCATGAGCTTACGCTTTTGATCTTCTGCATATTGTTTGCTCCTCCTCCCGAGATTACGCTTTCGATGTCTGCATATTGTTTGATATTTTATGCTAACTGATACACTGTTGACATCAATGACAATCTCATCTATAGTAATGATAATTCATCATAACCACAAATCATCACATCAACTATTGACATCAATGACAATATGTCCAACATTATCATCATAACTTTCTCACACATGTGGGAGACAAGTCAATTTTTTTGGTTATATTGGGGTTATTGGATCTTTTCTCTAGTGCACTATCTCTTGGACGTCAAGTGTGGATGCTTCTTTGATTATTTTTGGATGGTATTTCTATAATTAGGGTTAATTCTTGTCATATCTTGGTGAAGTAAGTAAATTTATGCAATTTCATTTCATGCTATTGAATGTTTATGGTAAATTTTACTTGTTCATATTGAATATATTTCTTGGTAAAACCTTAAGAGAGGAGCATATGTGCTTCCTCATCTCATAAGGTCAATTTCATCCACAAATTTGTGAAGGAAATCCTACCTATGGTTAGACTCCTAAAGCCCTAAAGTTCTATCACTTTAGGAGTTTTTTTCTAGGCTCTTGATTGTGACCTGGTTGAAGTACTTAAGTAGGGAGGAAAGGTTTCTAGAGCCCAAAAGTGTCTGCACTCTAGCAAAAGAATTCTCCCCAAGGTTTAAACCCTAAGGCCATAATGTTCTAGCACCTTAGAGTTTAAACCCCACCTCTTAGATCTTTTCTAGTTTCATCTCTAAGTGATATCATTTCTTTTATAAATACTCCATATCCCTAAGGCACTAATCATTTAAGCTCTCTTGTGGTGAAAGTGATAATAAAACCTCTTTATTGTTAATCTCTCAAGTTATCTACTAACTTTACTAACACTAACTTGTGCTAATTGAGTGGTAAACTTCTTGTTGTTGAAAACGTTTTCTACAACCACCTAATAACACTTAAATTTATTGCATACATTGATCTAATGGTGGTATAACATTCTCAAATTTTTTTTTAGACAATTGGGCATTAATCTATTGGATATGTGCTAAGTTTTCCTTGTCAATTGATGCATTTCTTATATATTTTATTTATTGTTGTTACAAACTTATACTTGATGTTATAAATTGTTGTATGCTGCAAATTTGTACCGGCTATAGAAAATTATCATTGTCTAGTTTATTACAAGGTTTTAAATGCATGTTTGTACTTGGAATTGATCATATAAACGATATAAAGGGCTCTTGTTATAGGTAGGTACACACCTTTTAACCTCATCCATTTCACAAACCTAGACTTATCATTAGGTGATCAAGTGAGGGGGCGATAGGATTGGCTAAAAAACTTTCTACTTTGATCCCTTGAGCTCACATGGGAAGCCTCCCCTATGGTGAACCTCCTCCATCACTAAAATGTGGGGATTCCTTACTAAGGTGACAGTGGTAGGATTTCATGTAGTTACACAAGATTTGGTGATATTGTGTTCGGATTTGCACAAATACAACTCATGTAATAACAAGAAAGAAAAAAAATATAATATTTTGTGATCAACTACATCGACTTCAACATTATTACTTGTATCTCCTCACATAGTGATACTATAGAATGCTTTCAAACAATCTCTTAAATATACCAAAATATGCTTAGTTACAACAAGTGATCTTTCTAGTTTCTATACTAATTCACATCATGTTTCTTTACCAATTCACAACATGATAGGTCAAGAGATATTCTTTATTAAGTAGTGCTCATCATGTTTCTTTATTAATTCACATCATGATAGGACAACATGTTTATTTAAAATAATTTTTAGCATGATAGGTAAGCAAGATTGATCATTTTGTTGCAAGATTGATTTGATCATTTTATTACAAGATTTATTTTATCATTTTGTTACAAACTCTGACCATGATAGGTAAGAAAGGATAATCATTGTGTAGCAATATTGATTTGACAATTTTTTTGCAAATTCCTCATCATACCTTTATATGCTAGAAATTATTTTCAATTTTTATTATTATTAAATAGGTTGGTTCTTTTCAGAATTTATCCCATTCACTATTCATGGAGAGTATACAAATTCTATTATTCTTTCTATAAGAAGTTGATGGTTCTGGTAACTATTAATTAATGAGAGGGTTACCTGTAA
This sequence comes from Picea engelmannii, assembly GCA_009831015.1. Classification (NCBI taxonomy): domain Eukaryota; kingdom Viridiplantae; phylum Streptophyta; class Pinopsida; order Pinales; family Pinaceae; genus Picea; species Picea engelmannii. The sequence goes on along the minus strand of ML815179.1, from coordinate 46,114 downwards.
CAAGTTATGGTTGTTGGATTGTGGTTAGGGTTAAGGTTTTTGCATTGATCTCAACGATGAACAAGGTTACTACAGATTAGGTAGAGTTATGCCTGGGACCAGTTCCAAACTCTTGCAATAGAGGGAGCCACGTATGCATATGAATTAGACAGATGTTGCATCAGATAAAGGATGAAGAACTCATCGATATTTTGGATGACCTACTTCATGGATGGTCGATTTGGGTTTCCCCGAAACTCCCTGTTTGATTCTCATGCCATTCTTCAGCCACAAAAAATTCGATGGTAGATAATTCGTTAGCATTGGACACTCTTTTTGTCCTTGGATCCATCATTCAAGGGTTAAAGGCATCAAAATTGTAAGTGGAGTATAAGGCAGATGATTCATCCCCAGAAATGACAGAGACTTGTCTCAAGGGAGTCACAGGGAGGACTATTAGCTCCCAAGAGATAGATGAGGTGAGGGATATTGTCACATGCTCTCTTGTAAATGACACAAAATATGACTATCATGACTCATCAAGGATTCAAAACTACTCTGCAACTCATCATTATGAGAAACATGGTTTAAATAGCTATGGATTACACACAAGCAGGTTGCAGGACAATTATAGATGGGAGGTTTTTTTGGACAACACCTTATGGGATAAATGATGAGTGGTTGTACTCTTGTACAACACCAAACTCCTCAAATGTGAAATCTATAGGCGAGTGCCATGGATCCTTGCAAGGGAAGAAATAAATGTGTCAAGCACAAGATGGAGGAACCTAACCTAGTTCGGGGAGAAGGAATGAAAGTCAATGAAAGTATGGCTATGGAGGAGGTGGAATTGGTGGGTATATTTGTTAGTAAGTGGATGTCAATGGAGACTATGGAATTTTTGGAGGGTGGTTTAGGTCTAGGTTCTTTCGAGGATTTGGAGAGGAAGCATCCTTAGAGTGGAATAAAATCCCTTATTTCCATTGCTCAGAAATAACACAATTTTGAAGTCAAAGATGGAAAGTTGTATTCACTCTTTGGGGCTCTTAAAGAATATTCCCCGGGGAAGAAACCATCATGATAATTCTCTCCATAAACTATAAAGATTTGGAAAATCCCTCCAAGAAAATGGTCATAAAATTTTTGGTGTAAACCTACAAACCATCAATCATTTTCATTCAAGAAACTATGATGAACAAATATAGAGTGATCAAATTCCTTTCCCCTTCTCTTCTAGGATGGGATTTCACAACAACAAATGCACAAGGTAAATAAAGGGGGATTCTTACTGGTTGGAGGAAGCAGTCTCTCCTCTTAAAAAATGTTGGTCTAGGCAGTGTGCTCCATTATCATGAGCTATATATTTTCCAAGTGTAAATCTCCATGGTCCTTAGTTAAAGCGCAAGAATTTTTTGGAATATTTTCTCCACAATCCTTTGTTGAAGGAATGATTTGTCTTGTTTGGAGCAGACTTAAAATTTACTCTGGTTTCCTTTGAAATTTTGGGACTAGAAATACAACTAGATCCTCTTGCTGATTTTTTACTCACCCATTCGGAGGAGGTAGTATTTTTGGATATCCAACCAACAAAGATTACTTCTACATGAAGAAATTTGAAAACAAGGGATTCAAGCATGTAAAATAGGCTATAGATATTTCTTATCTTAGAAGGAATGATGGAATCCAACATCGGGATCCACTAATGGGTCTCCTTAAGTGGGGACTCAGGTCATAACCCTATATTGCTAGAACTCGCCCCCTTTATGGATAAGCCTCACAGTCCTTTCAAACCAAATATGGCTTGGTTGGAGGATCCTTCCTTTATTGATGAAATCAAGGATTGCTTTCATCCTTTCAATGTATCCTCCTCAGAATCACCTCCTCTTCAATTTCTTGAAAATTTTAAGAGAGAAAAAGTTGTAGCAATCTCCTAGTAAAAAGGGAAATGTGAAAGAGATAGTCAAACTTTGGAGGAGAAAGAAACAAAGTTACAACAACATGTTCAAGAGGAGGGGAAATTAACTCTTTCTGATCAGAAAAGGGATCTTCTAAAATCATTAGAGGAGAATAAAAGAAAAATCATGCTAGAAAAGGAGCAAGAATGGAGGATTAAGAGTAGAGTTATATGGCAGGTGATGAAAACACCAAGTTTTTCCATAAGTTTTCCAATAGTAAGAAGTCAATAAACACTATTTTGGAAATTAACAGAGAAAATTGGACACAAGCAACCTCATTTGTAGATCTAGAAATGAAAGGTATTCTACACTTCAACAACTTATGCAAGGCAGACTCTCGAGAAACTATAGATTACATTCTCAATGTGTCTTACCAATTTTATAGACTAGGAGGGAAACAGACGGTTAATGAAATTTTTTTCGAAGGAGGAGCTTCAGGGGGTTTTGCATTGTTTTAAGAAGGACAAAATCCCTAGTCCAAATGGGATACTGTTGGAATTATTCACTGAATGTTTTGACATCCTAGGTGAGGATTTGTTAAAGGTGGTGGAGTATTCAAGATCCATTGGACATATGTTGGCAGCTTACAACTCTACCTTTATCACTCTTATTCCCAAATATGAAAAACCCTCTACTTTTGAACAATTTCAACCTATAATTTTTGGGGAATAGGATGGAACATGACATGAAACATAAAACATAGTACTACAAATAATAGAAGAGGAACAATTTTTTTTGAATATAAAGGGTGGTGTCTAAAGACATCATTACAACATTTAAGAAGAGTGCACTATGATCAAAACATCACAATGCATGTTGTACATATTGATATTCATGATCTGTTGCACAATTGGTACACGATAATGACCCAAGGGGTCTGTTGTTTATATGCTCAAGATCTAACCAAATTTACAGAATCAGAAAGATCTTTTCCACATATAACCATCAGTTGTTAGAGTTGACTCCAACAAATCTGCATTGTCGAGTCAACTCGACAAGGATGCTCGACCTAACCACCTATGCATCCAAATTGTAGTCGATTGTTGGGATGGTCGATCCACCACTTGAATATATTCAAATTTTGGTTGAATGTCTAACTGACAAGAATGTCGACTACTTGACCAACTAATGTAGTGTGTTGGTCAATCGCCTGACCGACTGTAACTAGATTTAGGTTGACCTCTCGATTGACTGAACCAAGGAGATGTGTGATGAACCATAATGTTCCAACACCCCACCATAAACACATGTATCTAGATATTTAGGAGGTGAAATTATGTCATTAGGACACCCCCCCATAATTGCATCTTCCTGAAGCCCAAACATCGTGCAGAGATTGACAAATATAGTTTCAGCTAAGGGTTTGGTGAAGATATCAACAACCTGATAATCTATTCTGCATTGTTCAAGAGACATAATGTTCTCATGAACCGAATGTCTCAAATAGTGAGCATGGATCTCAACATGCTTCATCTTACTGTTGGAAACCAGATTGTCAACAACTTATATAGCATTTTGGTTATCACAATAGATTGTAGTCAAGGTCTAAACAGGAAGGCCAAGTTCTTCCAAAAGTTGGTGAATCCATTTTTCTTTAGTACCTACTTAAATGATTCTATGATATTATTATTTTTTAGTTGACAAAGAGATTACCTTTTATTTCTTGCATGACCACACCAACATTCCAGTGCTATAGCAAAAAACATAGCCAATAGTGGACTTCTGATCATCATTGTTTCCATCCCAATCAGAGTCGGTGAAGCCGACCAACGAATTTGAACTTCGACGATAATTGATACAAAAATGAGTGGTACCCTTGAGATAACGAACAATTCATTTGATTGTTTTCCAATGGATTTCTTTAGGGTTATGCATAAACCGAGAAACCACATTAACTGTAAAGGAAATGTCAGGTCGACTATGAGTAAGATAAATAATACTCTCGACCAATTGTCGATAAAGAATAGCATCGACTACGGGTGCTTGAAAATTTTTGGTAATATTTACTCCAGACTAAAAAGCAGTAGCACAAGGCTTGCAATCAACCATCCTAAAATGAGTCAATATATCTATCACATATTTAGAATGAGAAATGAAAAATTCATCTCATAGTGGTAATAATTGAAGACCCAAAAAATAACACAAAGTACTAAGGTCTATCATGCCAAAGGAGTCATCAAGTTGTTTCTTAAATCTAAGGACAAGATCATTATTATTGCCAATAATGAGTAAGTCATATACATATACAATAACAATCAAGGTGTCTCCATTAGTATGGATTATATACAAGTTGTGATCAGATTCACAATGTTTGAAACCAAGTCAAATAAAGAAATTGTCTATATTAGCATACCAAGCTCAGGAGCTTACTTCAAACCATAAAGAGACTTCTTGAGTCGAAAAACCAAGTTAGAATTTATCACAAAACCAAGTCGTTGCTCCATGAAAATTTCTTCAGATAAGTCTCCATGAATAAAGGCACTCTTCAAGTCCATCTAATGGATTTTCCATCCAAAATGAGCAACAAGGGAAAGAATCAGTCGAATAGAGTTCATATTTTCTACAAGGGAAAATGTTTAAGTGTAGTCGATGCCTTCTTATTGAGAAAATCCCTTTGCAAATAGGATTTCTTTATGACGCTCAACAACACCTTCAGAGGAAAATTTGGTCCAATAGAACCATGGACACTTCACAATATTCTTTCCTTGCAGTCGAGGAACTAAGTCCCAAGTGTGATTCTTCAACAAAGAATCAATTTTTGTCTGCATGGCCTACTCCCATTCAAGTCCTCCTTCAGAATATAAGTAGGAAACAAGAGAAAAAGTTTCAAGTACACAAGCAATCAAGGAAACATTGACATGTGTCTTCTAAATTTGAGTTTTTCATTTGGAGGAGGCATCTCTAGCATCAGCTCCAATAGATTAAGTTATCTTGGAATACCATCTGGGTAGATAAGAAATAAGTGAACTATGATTTTCTTTAGTAGGTCAATCATAAGTCAGAGGGTCTTTAATTAGTGAATCAATCAAAATAGAGGACGATGGACTATTAGACTCAGAGGTTGAAAGTTGAGTCAGAACAGAAACAATGTTCGACTATCCAGTTGAAGGATTGAAATATGGAACATGAGAACTAGTTTCGAAGACAACATCAAAGGGATCATCCTATAGAAATACATAAGATACATTCAACAACTTAATTCCAGAAGACTTCTCATCAAAATGTACATTTCATCTGATAATAATTTACCATTTGACATGATCAAATAGTTGATAATATTTTGAATCTTCAGATTTTCCCATCATGATGCAAGCATGAATATTTGCATCCAATTTCTTTCTGCAATCATTGGAAATGTGAGTCTAGGAAACACATCCAAACACATGGAGGTGGATAAATAAAGGATTCTTTCCACACCATCGTTTGACTAGAGTCATGGAAGGAAAAAATCTAGTTGAGATGTTATTGAGCATATAATTTTCATAGTACACCACTTCATCCCAGAAGTGAGGAGGAATATATTTAGCCTACAAAATACATCTAACCATTTCAACTAACATCAAAGTTTTGCTTTCTTCTATGCCATTTTTCTAAAGTGTGTGGGGAGCCGACCAATTCCAGTCAATACCATATCCAAGCAGGTATTCTTCAAATGGTATATTTATATACTCACCACCATTTTTTGATCTCAAACACTTGATGGATCAACCACATTTATTTTCAGCAAAGGATTTAAACTCCTTAACTTTTTCAAAGACAAGGTTCTTATTCTTCAGAAAGTAAAGCCATGTTAATCAAGAGAAATCATCATTAAAAGTCAAAATATACCTTGCACCTTCTAGTCAAGGTAGATTGATGTAGTTGAAATAATTGTGAACCAGCTCTAGTAGGTTTTGTGTTGGTGTAATATACCAGATATAAAATGTATGCAGAACAGAAATAAAATGCTAGTAATGGTAGAATAACAACAATATAACCAGAACATTCACCACAATAACACTGAAATGATATAAGAATAACAACAGAAATAACACCTTGAATCTGAAAGCAATGTTCATGGGCCTCTTTGAGGGGGAAACCTCCAGTTGAGCAGAGCTCTATTACAATAATATCCAAGATAGGGTTCTCATACCCTCGACTCCTATTTATACTAAAAAGAAGCATCTAGAGGAAGATCCTTCTAGAAGCGGAAGCTTCTATTAGGTCTTCTTACATCCACCTTATTCTATTTTATTGAAAGGCCTTATTAATATTGACCTTTATTACATTCTAATATATTGTTCTACCTATGTGCGGGTTAGGACCCTAACATGTCCACCCCCTTAAAAACAACCTTGTCCTCAAGGATTGAGATGAGGAAATTGCTGCAGAATGGTAGCTGGTTCCCAAGTGGCATCTGTTATAGTTGTATATTTCCACTGGACTAGCACTTCCTTGATGGTTCTATGACGTAGGCGATGCTCACGCTGGTCCAAAACTGCTTCTGGTTGTAGCCAAATGGATCCTTCTTCAGCTAACTCTGGAAGGTTGGTTTGAATTTGGAACTTAGCTCCAATCACCTTCTTTAAGCATGAAACATGAAAAATGGGATGTATCTTTGAATGGCTGGGCAAAGATAACTAATAGGTGACTTGTCACACATGCTTGAGCATGGTATAAGGACCATAAAATTTGGGTGCTAGCTTTTGACAATGCTTGGCCTTGAGGGAAGTTTGCTTGTAAGGTTTCAGTCGAAGAAACACCTGATCCCCTTCTGCAAATTGACATTCAGAGCGACCTTGATCTGCTTGTTGTTTCATGCTATTCTGTGCCATGACCAAATTATCTTTGAGGGTATGGAGAATAACATCTCGAGCTATAAGTGTTAGGTAAATTGCCTGGGACCTTCGAGGCACTCGGTAAGTATGAGAGCACTGAAGGTGGCTTCTGTCCATATACCGCTTCAAAAGGAGTCATGCATGTAGTTGTACGGTATGAAGTGTTGTACCACCATTCAGCTAAGGGTAACCATTGAGCCCACTGATTTTTCTTTTCCAAGGAAAAACACCTAAAATATGTTTCCAAACACTTGTTGACAACTTCCGTTTTGCCATCAGTCTGGGGATGATAAGTTGTGCTGAGATGAAATTCCGTGCCTTGTATATTGAACAGTTCTTGCCAAAAATTGCTTGTGAAAGTTGGGTGGCGATCAGAAACAATAGAGTGTGGCATGCCATGAAGCTTGAAGACCTGATCCATGAATATTTGAGCCACTGTGGATGCTGTAAACGGGTGTTGAAGTGCTAAAAAATGAGCATACTTGGAAAGGCGATCAACAACCACCATGATGACGGATTTATTTCCCGATTTGGGTAAGTCGGTAATAAAATCCATAGAGATATCCTTCCAAATAGCAGGTGGAATCGGGAGCGGTTGTAGTGTTCCCGACAATTTGACTGTTTCTCCCTTGTTGCATTGACCCATGTCACATTCAGCTACAAAATTACAAATTTCCTGTTTCATACCATCCCAAAAAAAGGAACGTTTGACCCTGTCATAGGTTTTGGTGAACCCAGAGTGCCCTGCTGTGGGTGTAGCATGAAGCTCAGAAAGTACCATGGATTTAAGCTTTGATTGTTTACTTAAATACAAATGACCTTTGTATCAAAGTTCCTCATGGAGCCAAGAGTACCCTGGGGAAGCTAGAGCATTGGACTACAATTGTTGGGTCAACTGCGAACTTTTGGGATCTAGTAGCCATTCTTGGCGAACGTCTTGGAGCCAATCGGGTACAATGAATGAAAGAGAAAAAAGGGATCCTTCATCTTCATATTTTCAGGAAAGTGCATCCGCAACCACATTGTCTTTGCGTTTCTTATAAATGATCTCATAATCATATCCAAAGAGTTTAGTCACCCATTTTTGTTGTTTTGAGGAGGAAATGCGTTGTTCCAGAAAATACTTGAGGCTTTGATGGTCTGTATTAATTTGGAACCATTTCCCCAATAGATAAGGATGCCACAGATCCATGGCATACAGAATAACCAACATTTCCTTTTCATAGATGGATTTGCCCAGATTTCTTTCAGATAGTTGCTTGCTGGTAAAGGCCAAAAGTCGACCCTCTTGCATAAGGACAACACCAACTCCTTTCCCTGAGGCATCACATTCCAACACAAAGGTCTTTGTGAAATCAGGAAGTGCGAGGACTAGAGTGGTGCACATGGCCATCTTCAAGGTTTGAAAATCTTGAGCAACGACTGGAGTCCAAGTGAAAGAGTTCTTTTTGAGGAGAGTAGTGAGAGGTGCTACAATCTTCCCATAATTCTTAACAAACTTGCGATAATACCCTGTTAAGAATAGAAATCCACGCAAGCTCTTAAGAGTCTTTGGGTGAGTCCAGTCTTGCATAGCTTCAATCTTTTTAGGATCCATCATGACGCCATCTTTGCCAACCAGATGACCCAAGTATTCTACTTCTAAGGCGCTAAAAGCACATTTAGATTGTTTCAAGAAAAGTTGGTGCTGAGAGAGTATATGGAGAACTCGATCCACATGAGCAAGATGGTATGTCTAGGTTTTTCTATAGATGAGGATATCATCAAAGAAAACTAAGACAAAATGGTGGAGAAAAGGACGAAAGACATGATTCATGAGGCTATGGAAGGTGGAGGGGGCATTACACAAGCCAAAGGGCATGACCAAAAACTCATAGTGGCCCTCATGCGTTCTAAAGGTAGTCTTGGGAATATATGCCTCTTTCATACGTATTTGGTGGTAGCCCAAATGAATATCCAGTTTAGTGAAGAATTGGGCGCCACTCAATTCATCCAGGAGGTCATCAATGACATGAATGGGGAATTTGTCTTTGATGGTAAGTTTGTTGAGGGCACGGAAGTCAGGACACATTCGCCAAGAACCTTATTTCTTCAGGACCATGACCACAGGAGACGACTAGGGGCTCGTACTAGGGCGGATAACGCTTACATTAAGGAGTTCCTGGACCATTTTCTGAATTTCATTTTTTTGGGAAAAGGGGTGATGATACAGACGGATATTGGGAGGAAGGCTTCCTGGTACAAGGGGAATGGAATGATCATGAACACCACGAGAAGGAGGGAGGCCTTGGGGAGTGGAAAATACCAATTGATGTTTAGAAAGGATGGCTTGGAGGTCTTGCGGTACCGAGGGTGTCTCTATTGCTTGTATGGTATTGAGTTGGGCGATAACACCAGAATGACCCTTTTTGAGCAGCTTTTCCATGCGATGGGAACTAATGATATTAGGTGAACCAGCGGTGATGCCTTGTAACTTATATTGGTGGCCCTCTTGGTCGAATTGCATGGTTAAGTCTTTAAAATCCATGAGAATGGGACCCAAATTCCTTAGCCAGTCTGCACCCAGCACAATGTCACAACCTCCCATGTCGATAGCAAACATATGGGATTTCAGGTGGTAGTCACCAATTTGGAGATGCACATTTTCAGAAAGCCCTCCACATTTCATGGAACTACCATTGGCAATCATGATTTGGAAATTATTGATGGCATGGATGTAGCAATGAGTTTCTTGGGCAATGCGACGATGAATAAAATTATGGGTTCTTCCACTATCAACCAGAATGATGACCTTCTGATGCTTGATGTAACCGATTATCTTGAGGGTTTGGGGAGCGGAGAAGCCAGTGAGAGCATTGAGGGAAATGACTGGTTCTACTTCAGGAGGGTATGAGGGAGGGGTTATGTCATTGGATTCAGGTGATTCATACATAGAGAGAGTTTCTTCATCTTCTTCCGAAATCTCCTTGGAGATGGCCATAAAAATATTTTTTTCTTTACACTTGTGGCCCCGGGAAATATTTTTCATCACAGTTATAACAAAGGCCTTTGATTTGGCGTTCAACCATTTCAGCCCGTGTTAATTTTTGGATCTTTAGTGGAGCAGAGGGAGTAGTGGGATTTACTGGTTTAGGGCGAGGGATGAAGGAGAGTTTGTTGTTTTGAGAAGATACCACATGTTGTGCTTCTTTATCTCTTTTGGTAGCCTCCACCCAACTTTCAAGCCGAGCCATGAGTACATGGGCCCGAATTTCATCCTTGAGGCCACTGATAAAACACTCTCGGAAAAAAGGCATCAGACATTCCCTCTGTTCTAAAAGCCAGGCGCTCAAAGGCAGCTATAAAGTCTTCCACTATTCCTAATTGTTTCATCTTTGTCAAACGGCCCAAATGGTTGGTGTCAGTGTCAAAGAATTCATAAAGCTCTGCCACAAATTGTGTGCAAGCAATATACCCTTGACGAAATTTTTTTCTCCATTGCCAACGTTCTTGATCTAAATGGAGAACACCATACCGGAGTTTGGCCAAGTCATCTATAATGCTATATAAAGAGAAGTAATGTTCCATTTGGGTTACCCAACCAGTGGGGTCTGAGCCATCAAATTTGGTCACATCCACCCATGGAAGGCGTAGGTCACATTAAAAGTGATGGTTGTGTAAGGTATGGGAATGAGAGGAATGGTCACCTTCAGTATGTGGGGGTGAGGAAGAGGAAGGGTTATCTGTAGGGATATGCAGTTTGGTGCAGAGTGCCGAAAAGACGAATTCAAGCTGGGTGGTGAGGTCTTGTTTGATTTCACCCATTAAGGACTGCATGGTTGTATTTATGGCGGAAACATTGGCACTGAGTTGTTTCAATTCTTGTTGGGTCTCAATGAGACCATATTGTAAGGTTTTGAAGTGAGATTCCAAGTCCTGGCTATGAGTATGGGCCATGAGGATAGGGGAACTGAAAAGGGGCGGGCGGGGTGAAACAAATTTGCCGAAAAAATGATATGGATGAATGTGATAAGGGCGAAGAGATGAATCCAATGGAATAGGCTTGAAATAATGGTGAAAAATTTCCAGACATTTTTTTTTTATGGAGTTATACTCTGGTCTGAAGAATACTGCAAAGAGGAAATGCCCAAATTCTTAACCAGAAAGAAATGTGTATTTACTTGGCAACCCGAACACAGTTGAGTGGCAATAGATCTTGTCTGTTTTAATTTGTTTATGTTTCTATACCCAAGGGTTAGGTATTCAAGGGTTCTGCAGACAAGGGTTTGCATTGTTCTATAGCTCTCTGATATACATGCAGGGTCCAATAGTAGTACTCAACCCAATATCTCAGGGCACTAACTAAGGAGGATAGACCGTACCCTTAGCCGTACTACCTGACTACCCAGGTACTAGAGAGTATCTTCCCAAGTGTTGTTCTCGGTGACACTATAGCAGTCAAGCGGCCGATCAACTTATCTAAATAGGGCTTCAGGTAATCTAGGCCGATCTATACACAGGTGTTGTCTGATGCGCTACCACTCGAAGGGGTACCAACAGGGGTTACAAGGGTGGCCAACAGATGTGCGCTTAAGTACCACTTGTATTTTCTGTGTGTATGAATCCCTCAACCATGGGTTTATGTGCGTAACGACAGATCTTTGCGGCTTAAAGACGCCAGAATACGTCTCTACCCTGAAAAAAATTTAACCCACACTTTCTACCAAGGAAAGTGCTCTGATACCACTTGTAATATACCAGATATAAAATGTATGCATAACAGAAATAAAATGCTAGTAATGGCAGAATAACAACAATATAACCAGAACATTCACCACAATAACACTGAAATGATATAAGAATAACAACAGAAATAACACTTTGAATCTGAAAGCAATGTTCACGGGCCTCTTTGAGGGGGCAAACTCCAGTTGAGCAGATCTCTACTACAATAATATCCAATCTAGGGTTCTCATACCCTCGACTCCTATTTATACTAAAAAGAAGCATCTAGAGGAAGATCCTTCTAGAAGCGGAAGCTTCTATTAGTTCTTCTTACATCCGCCTTATTCTATTTTATTGAAAGGCCTTATTAATATTGACCTTTATTACATCCTAATATATTGTTCTACCTATGTGTGGGTTAGGACCCTAACAGTTGGCCACACGTTTCCAGAGTCGAATGGTGTTCGATGATGCTTCCCAAGTACACAACCCTTATAGAATCCTTCAAGGGGAAACACCCTCGATAAAAAAACAACCATATTTTGAGTTTGTAGTGCCTATAGACTTCAAAAATTTAGGTTTCTAAATTTCTCATGCCAAATTCGACTTCTCTCATTAGTGTGAGAAACAAGTGCAGTCGGTTTGGTGTCAAGTCGAATTGTGTCACAAAATTTATACAAATTGTTTGTTGGGTCGAGAAGCCTATCGATGACAATCAACTTGCCTTTATTCAAATGACTAACATAGAACTGATCTGGACATAACTCCACAATATTACCTATTTATGTTAGTTTAGAAACATACAATAGATTGGAATTGAGATTTGGCACATGATAGACATCGACAATCTTCCTGTGTTGACTTGTAACATCACCCTCACCAACAAAATCCAAAGAAAAAGAATCAAAAACATATATTTTCCTCTCCTTAGATTCACCCAACCACATGAAAAAGGAGGCATCCTTATCCATGTGATGAGTTCACCTAGAGTCAACTACTCATTCGTTCTGTGCTGAATGAGATAGTAAGGCTCGAGAAGTTCCAACTTGTAAGGTAAAATTATCAGTGAGTTGGTGTACAATGGACATGTATTCTTCAAGGCCTTTAACCTTCTCCTCTAAATCATCTCGCTTCTTATAGAATACTTTCTCCATGTTTCCATTCTTTCCACAATACTGGATGTCTTCCTCTTTTGACTTTGTTGGGGTGCATTGGTCTATCTCTATGGTTTTTGTTCGTTGTATGCAGGTTTCTGTGTAGAGTTATCAAATCTCACTCTATACCTAAGATCCATCTTAATATTTCCCTTGAGAAAGTGGGCCTGGTGTTTACCACCAACATTTCCTTATTTAAGCAGTCTGTGTTGATCAGTAATCAAAAGACCACAAAAATACTCAAAGGTGTAATCCTTACCATCTTCCTTGTGTGATTTCTAGTTGGTGCAAAAAGTAGACACAAATACATCGAATGGTGTTCTCAAGTTCATCAAGACCAAATCAATGTGTTGTCCATATTTATTCTGATAGTTCTTTCCAAATCCACCCAATTTCAACTGGATTTCTTTGACACACATCAAATAATCCTCCATTATGTGTCAAATGAATTAGGATCAAGAGATATCAACTCTTTCTCCAACTGCATCATCAACTCGATCAAAAAATGACTTCAAATTAATCCAAACTTGATGAGGACATTCGATTCCACTGAGGTGAAATCAAATATCCTGTGATATGTATGTCATGATGACCCCTGTAGCCTCATCCTTCTTTCCATCAACAACAAACTTTTCCTAGTCATTTGTTGGATCTGGAATCACAACCTTCATATACTGCAACTATGCTTTGCTCTTCAGTAGGGTTTCCATGTATGGTTCCCATATTTAATAATTTGATCCATTCAAAACAACAGGATCAATATTTGAATCCATCTTCGATATCTAGACAAAAACTGGTATGTTTTAATAAGTTCCAATTAGAAAACCATCGACCCATAGTCAATCACACAATAGATTCAACTCAACAAGTTTTGCAGATAATAGGTCGAGGTTTTAAACCATCAGCTTTGATACCATTTTGGGAATAGGATGGATTATGACATGAAATAGAAAACATAGATTGTAGATAATATAAGAGGAAAAAAAAATTGAAGATAAAGGGTGGTGTCTAAAGACACTATTACAACACTTAAGTAGAGTGTACTGTGATCAGAACATCACAATGCATGTTGTACATATTGATCCACATGATCTGTTGCAAAATAAATATATGATAATGACCCAAGGGTTATGTTATTTATAGGCTCAATATCTAACCAACTTCCAAAAAATTACGGAAGATCTTGTCCACATGTAACTGTCTATTGTTAGAGTTGACTCCATCAAATCCATGTTGTCAAGTTGCTTCGAAAAGGATGCTCGACATGATCTCTATGCATCCAAATTGAAGTCAATTTATAGGTTGGTTGATCCATCGTCTAACTATATTTGATAGTTGATTGATTTTCTGACCGACAGGTACATCAACTACTCAATCGACTGATGTAGTGTGTTGGTTGATCACTCGACTAACTACAACTATTTGTAGGTCAACCTCTCGACCGACTGAACTAAGAATATGTGTGATGAACCATAAATGCTTGAAATTCCAACATCATCATTATGTAATAGCATATATCAGATAATGTCTAAGCTAATCGCTAGAATTTTAAAGAATATCCTTTCCACCCATATCTCACCTAAACAATTTGTGCCTTTACAAGGGAGAAAAATACATGAAGCCATAGGACTTGCTCAAGAGAGTTTGAACTCCATTCACATAGGAAATCAAAGGGCCATCACTTTCAAGGTTGAATTATACAAGGCCTTTAACAGAGTATTTTGGTTGTACATCAAATTACTTATTATTGATTTGGGTTCTATCACTCCATTGTCTCTTGGGTCATGAGATGCATTAGCACAACCTCCTTTTCCATCCCGATTAATGGTTTTGCAACACCTTTCTTCAAAGTGGAAAGATATCTAAGATAGGGCTGCCATATCTCTCCCATTCTTTTCCTCTTAGTTGTGGAAGGAATAAATAGGCTTCTAAAGGATGCCTCAACTAGAGGTTGGTTGAAAGGTATAACTATAAGTCCCAAATGCACCATATCCCACTTAATTTTTGTTGATGGAATTCTCATTTTTTATGAAGGAAACATCAAATATGTAGAGCATCTTGAAGAGATACTAACCATTTTTTGTAAAGTCACTAGAATGAGCATAAATACTAAAAAATCTTCTTTATATACCTGGGGATTTTCTAACTAGGAAATGTTTGAAATATCCCAAATACTCTCTATTTAGGCAGAGGTCTTGGGGATGGGTATCGAGTATATGGGTTTCATGCTTAAAGATAATAGTTGTCAGAAAAAATGACTAGTTATGGCTCTTGGTCAAGTTGGAAAAGAAAGTCCATTCTTGGTGTAATAAATGGCTTTCTAGAGTAGGCTACCTAGTTCTAGTCAAGGTTGTCTTAGAAGCTATCACAGTCTATTGGACCTCTCTTGCTTATGTTCCAAAAGGTATTCTGAGAAAAAAATTGATAATTATTGTTTTTCTTTCTTTGGTTTGGAAGTGAGGATAAAAAACCGATGGTCTTCCCATCGTGAAAAAAAATAGAAAACCCAAAATCCTTAGGGAATGGGGCTTAAAAAATATATTCCTCTTCTCCAAGGCTTTGGTTGCAAAAAATGTGTGGGGGATTATACAAGGAACATGGATATGGGCTCATATCACAAAGGAAAAGTATTTTCCCAGTGAATATATAGTAGAATGGGTTCAAAATCCTATCAAGATGGTGTAGAAGGGATCCATTATATGGAAAGAGATAATCAATGCATTTCCTTTGATTGGAAAATGGTTGTTTTGGTGTATAAGAAATGGAAACCAAGTTATTATTGGAAAGGAATCTTGGATAGGGTGTCAAAATAATCATCTTCTTCCTAACCAAATTATCAGGGATGTCAATAGAGGTGGTTTTTACTTAACCAAATCATGAGAAGGGACTATGCAAATAGACAGATGCATTGGTTGACCTAGGAGGAATTAGAAATTGAGAGTGGCCATGCACCTCAATAGATCAACTACATCAGGGCACTCCAAAACACCTTTGTTTCTCCCACTGAATAGGAATATCATCTCCTTTGGTACCTAAATCCCTTGGGAAGATATATTTTATGGCTTGATTATGCAAATCTAGCTTAGGAATCCAGAGACAACTATGCTCCATCATGGGGGGAAAAGATTTGGAAGAAAAAATTCCCTCCGAAAGAAAATATTTTCATGTGGCTTCTGCTACATCACAAATCCCTCACATGGGAGAAGATACAAAAAATGAATTTTCATGGACCTGGTAGGTGTTTTCTTTGTTGAAAAGATACTGAGACTAATCATCAACTCATTTTGTATTGTAAATTGTCTACATAGGTCTACATGGAGATGTATAAAACAATAGGTATTTCCTATAGGTGAAATTGAGGCTCTATTGAGGAAGCATTAAAATCTTGTTTCAGCAATCAAACTCTCACAATATCAAGGCACTCCCCCTAAAAATGGTTTGGGGCATATGGATAGCTAAGAACCATGCACTCTTTGATGATAAGGTTCCATAATATCAACTTTATGCTACTCAAATATTATCTATACTTTCATTTTTTTATCATGGTAATAAGACCAAGCAAACTAGAAGACCTCAGGAACCACAAATTCGAATTGATGATCCTTTGGAATTTTTTGATGGGGAAACCCAAGGATCCCCCTCATTGGGAGGGATGGGTGGTATCCTAGACATCTCAAGAACTCAATCCATTTCATTTTCATTTGGGCTCAGTCTAGCCACAAACAACTTCAATGAACTCATGGATTTAGAGCTCCTACAACTAGCTCAAGAAAGAGGAATAACATGGCTTCACATTTATGGGGATTCTCAATTGGTTATCAATTAGATAAACGGGGATTTCCTCTTGCAGAATTACACACTTTTGTCATTATTCTAGAATATCTAAAGCAAAATTCATGATATCACTCATCTCACTTTTGGTCATGTTTATAGGGAATGGAACCAGGAAGAAGACCACCTCTTAAAATATGGACTAGAAATGAGCAGAGTCTCATGGAAGATACATGAGAAAAGCTAGGATGATTACTAGGAATATTTTCACGACTCATGGCTCCAATTAGCATAATTTATTATGACTTTTTTTAACAGTCTCATTGTCTAAATTGATTATAGGACCTATGAATCAGATTTATCAGGCAATGAAATGAAACAAAGAAATAAGATAGAAACACAGAGATATAGTTATACCAAATTTATATTAAAGAATGAAATATGAAGACATTATAAAAGAAAATACAAAGTGAAATGAACTCACTAGAATGGTGGTATCTTATCTCTGAGAAGAGATGTGATGGCTACACACATTTTCCAGAAGATGCTTACTATGAGGCTCAAAATTCATTTTTAACATAAAGAATAAATGAGAAAACCCTAAACATCCAAAACCCTAACCCTGGGATATGAAATTCCAAAAGGTTTGTGGGCCCCAATGGGGGTAGTTGATATGTCAGCTTTCCGGGGGTGCAACGTTTGCATACGATATTCGTTTGGGGTGATCAATACCTCATTAGAAAGGTCTAGTTGAGGATTACACATTTCATTTGTCCTACCATATTCCTTTAGTTACATACTAGGCACTATCAAGCCAAAAAAACATTGTTTAGGGCTTCAAAATGATCCTAGAAGTTTAGGACACAAAAAGCCGTAGAAAAATTGCCAAGATGGAAATATATTTTGAGCCAGTGGAATAGGCGGGAAGCTACCAATGTCCACCTAGATAATTACTACCCCCTTAGGAAGAGATGGTATCCATTGCATTGAGTGCCCCCATCAAATGGAGAAAATTATGCTAAACTTGATGCTTGGTGAGCCACTTTCCTTGGTGTAGTAGCTTCCCTGCTTTGACAAACCGATAGAGTTGGATATTTTGTTGGCGCATGTCCTTAACCTATGTTTCCATGATCTGATTAATGGTTTCTTGTTTCATGTAGTCAGGGTTGATCTCTGTAGGTGTCAGCTACTCTTCCACTTTCGATGTGTCCAGTAGTTGTGGAAAATATGGTCGAAGTGTAGATTTTAAACTTGTACAATATTTAATACAAACAATTTTTCAGTGAAAGAACATAAAAGATACAATGGAAAATACAGACATTACACATAGATTTTTCCCCTCGAAACCCAAACCGGGAAAACCAACATATTCTATGTTCATTCATAGTGATACATTGTTTACAATACAATATACCTATAGGAGCCAACGACATCCAAAACCCTAACCCAATGACCTGTATTAGTCAACAACCCTAATTCCTTAACCGGAAATAGAAAACCATCGGCAAAAACCATGTGTTGAAAAATCACCCAACAATGGACACGAAAATCGAGGAAACATGAATAACGAAACAAAAATGTGTCACATTTCCTGAGGCAAACAAAATTATCGAGGGCGTTTCCCTCGAACCCCTGTGTGGGGAGCTTTCACCCCCCTGTGCACCTGGCGCAACGTGGACACTACTACTCGTGCAAAGAATATAACACATACCCAACATGAAGGAGGTCCACATTACTGGGTGCAAGCCAAGGAAGGGAGGAATACTTAACTAAAAAGAATTGTCACCCATAGCCTTAGGGATGGTCTAAGGTCCATAGAGAAGTGGATGCAACTTTCAATGGGGTCTTTTAAGGTTTTGTTTTTGCAAATGTAGCCAAACCTCGTCTCCCACCTGAAACTTGTGGGGAACCCGGTGTTGGTCATGGCACTACTTGTACTTAGCATTGGCTTTCTGCAAAATATCATGGACCTATTGGTGAATATGTTGAATATTTTCAATGAATTTGGTGGCTTTGTTAACCTTATATTGAGCATCATAAGATTATGCTTATGTGGATGTAATGGGTAGTGCTACATCAATGGGGGCCAATGGTTGAAATCCAAGGCCCACTTGAAAAGGGTTGTGATCGATCGTGCTATGGAGGGCTCTATTGTAGTTGTGTTGGAAATAAGGAAGGATCTCATCCCATGTGTGTGGATGCTTGGAGTTGTACATGCATAAGATATGCACAATCATCCTATTCATGCACTCTATATGTCCATCAGTCTGAGGGTGGAAGGAAGTGGATTTGGTAAGCTTGGTGTCCAAAAACGATCATAGGCGCGACCAAAATGTGCTCAAGAATTTGTTGTCTCAATCTGATATGATGACTTGTGGTAGTCTAAATTGTACCCATACATGCTCGAAGAAGAGCTTGGAAGTGGCCTCGACTATCATACTCTTCTTGCAAGCGGTCAGAATGGCCATCTTAGATAATTGACCAACAACCACAAATACACAGTCATTTCCATGCTTGGTTGAGGGGATACCTGACATGTAGTCCATCAATATGGATTCCCAATGCCCATCGGTAGTAGGTAGAGGGGTGTATAGTCCTTTTTTTTAAATGGTTGGCTTGGAAATGGAGGAGGTAGTGCAAGATCTGATATACTTACTAAGATCCCATCAAAGCTTCAGCCAATAGAAATACTTCTATTGCACTGCCACTTTCTTCTCCATGCCAAAGTGTCATGCCACCCGACTGTAGTGGGTGTCCCAAATTAGCTTCACATGCTTGCTTGAAGGAACACAAAGACTACCCAAATGGCATAACAATCCATCCTGAAGATGAAAATTTGCCACGTCCATGATTTTTCCCAACATCTGGTAGGTTGTATCGAAGTCAGGATTATTGTCATAGATTTGGGACCACCTAGAGGTCTCATGCTTGCAAGAGT
This sequence comes from Picea engelmannii, assembly GCA_009831015.1. Lineage (NCBI taxonomy): Eukaryota > Viridiplantae > Streptophyta > Pinopsida > Pinales > Pinaceae > Picea > Picea engelmannii. Next base: position 26,796 of record ML815179.1, on the reverse strand, counting down.
CAACCATTGTGGTTTTTTTTCAGCTAGAGGTTGAATGAGGCAATCAACAACGTGATTGGTGCTCCCTTTCTTATAATTAATGTTGAGGTGAAACTGTTGCAAGTATGTGGAACACTTTTGATGGTCTTCATTCTACAATTTTTCTTATGTCTACATGAACTAGAGAGGCTTGTGATTTGTATTGATTACTATATCCTTCCCTAGAATGAAATGCTTCCATTGGTGGAAAGATTGTTACAATGGAATACATTTCTTTGTCATAGGTGGGGTACTTACAAATGACATCTGACAGTGTGTCATTATGATAGGCCATTAGATGACCGTGTTGAGTGAGAACGAAACCAATAGCATAATCAGAAGCATATGTCTCAATCTAAAATGGTTGTTGCAGATCGGGTAAGGCAAGCACCGAGGATGAACATAAGCAATGTTTCAGCTCATCAAAGGCTTTCTGTTATGACTTGCCCCAAACAAATTTGGCTTTGAAACCACCCTTGTTCACTTGTTTGAGATCCCATGCGATATGGGAGAACCTCGATACAAATACATAATAGTATTTGGTAAGGACTAAAAAGATCTGAAGCTCAATGAGTGTTTTTGAGGCTGGCTAGTCACGAATGAATTGGATCTTGGATGGATCAGCATCCACCCCATTCTCAACTAAAATGTATCTAAGGTATTGGACCATGTTCATGCTAAAGGAGCATTTCTTTAGGTTAGCATATAACTTGTGTTTTCATAGAGTGTGTAGGACCTACTGAATGTGTTGCAAGTGTTGATCCCAACTGAAGACGAGGATGTCATCCAGATATAAAACCACAAAGGAATTGTTGAAGGGTGTTGGACACACCGAGTAAAATTATAAGGGGGGGTGAATCAGTGTGTGGACCTTTAATTCTTTTACTTCCTTTATTTAGAAACCATCAAAAACATTGTTATGCAAGATTAGCATTCATATATCATTGTTGGGATAAATATATTCACTATTAATTCCCACATTTAACAATCAACCGGGGCTCGTAAGCTTCGAGGTGCAGACGTAGGAAACGTAGGATCAAAGCATAGGATAACCTAATCTGAAGTCGACAAAACAATCTCCAAACCCACACTGCAGGAAATTAACACTAAGGATTCATCACTGGGACGTAGGAATAACTTAGTGCTATAAATGCTTAGATCATAGTCTTTCATGCACTCAGGGTGATGTTTGTGTGATTAATTGTGGGTAGCTTACTTAAGTTTTATGCCCTTCAATGATGATTTCCTATAGAGGATCCACACTTAAATGCAATAAAAGAAACAATTAAATGGAAATGAAATTCACGATAGAAACTAAAAAATGCAATCAAGTTTTTAACTTAGGAATCATTCTTTAAGTCAACACACCATCCACTTGAAACAATGATGAAGGAGAATATGTTGCAAATAAACTCTGAATTTTAAATTTAAGAATGGCGAACACGCATATAATGAACACTCAAGAAGATGAATGAGGAGAGAGGTGGTGTTTATTTCTATATTTGAGCATTGTATGCATAGGATGATTCTTGTAAAACAAACAGATTCTTAAAACATAAAGAAGCGTAGAAGAGATGAAAGAATGGGTTGAAAGTGACTTTGATTCTCCATGGTTTAGATGACTGACTTAAAGGGAAAATATCCTTCATAAAGAATCAATGATGGAATGAGGTGAAATACCTTCTTCAATCAATACCTATATATAATTTCAAATCTAATATGAGTGTATTTAATTCACAGAGGATATATATATTTTATAAATGGAAAGAATGTTGATGAATATGGAATAGATCATATATATATGGTAGAATGGTACGGTCTTAATCAATTCATGCAAGTGGGACGAGGTTGCAAATATATGGATGAATGTTTTTTTTCTTTTTTTCTTTTGATTGTTTTACACACACATACAAACTAATACATAAATGCTATTGTACAATAGGGTTCTTGTAAAACAGAGTAACAAAGCAAATTTAAAACAACAATTAGATGACTAAATGGAACAATCAATAAAATTGGATCAATGAAATGGAATTGCTCACAAATAAGAATTTATCCTAAGTATCTAATCAACTTGATTTCTTTTACTAAATTCAAATTCATAAGACTAAATTGGAAATCTGGAAATATAGCTAATTGAGTTCAAATCTATTAAGAAAATTGAAATAATACAAAAAATCAAAGTGAAAATGTTAACTGACCAAGTACAAATAGAAACATTCTTACCAAGTTGAGGGGCCCTTCTCAATTGGTAATTGCTGCCAAAAGAAAATCAATCCCCTTGAAGTCTCATGTACACCAAAACTTCAACTCTTTTATTTCATCAAATTCAGAAATTACACGAAGAAGATCACATTGAGTTCTCTCTATTATATTGATGAATGATAATATAATGGATCCTTTTTTCATCCCTATGAGACTCTTATTCATACATCAAATCCATGGAAGAGTGGATAAAACCAAATCCCCCAAACTCATATTTTGGTTAAAACCAATTTTACAATTTTTTGAGCAAAATCACAAAAATCTGGGTTTTATTGTAATTTGGGCAGATTCGAGTTAGGGATTCACCCATATCTTCCAGAATAATTTGCATTTTAAAAAATTGTTCACGATTTACTCAATTTTCCATATTCTAAACAAAACCTATTTCGTAGAATTTCTAGATCTTATTCCAACTGCACGAAAATCGAGGTGCAAGTTGGCAGTTTGAGATTTTTACTAATTTTTGCAGAATAATTCCCCCTAATATGGAGGTCCACACGTGTGAAATGGGTGAATTATGACACACATGTACACATGTAAGCATCGTTCTGGATAAAACCCCTGTCCTCGATTTTCTTCCAGAAGCATTTCAAAATTTCAAATTATTTCTAGTACCAGACTATTGTTGATGTTGGTACCAGACGAGCACAACATTGGTACCAGACAAGAGAAGAATTGGTATCGGACAATATGAGTACTGTATGACATGGAGTGTGGGTGCCATATGACTGTGCAGGTACCGATTGATTGTAGAACCTTCTGGTATCGGATGACTTGTAGTGTGAGTACCATATGAGTGTGTAGGTACCGGTTGACTGTAGAACCTTCTGGTACCAGATGACTTGGAGTGAGAGAACATATTGTTTGGACATAGAAAGATAGGATTAAACCATCATCAACAAAACTATTGTATAATCATCATTTTAATTACTAAAAGTATGGAAAATTATGTATTAACCACATAGAATGAATAACATGAGATAATGGAGGTTTATGGTGTAATTAGGGATATATTATGGATGGAATGCAGAGAGAAGGTGTAATGGTGAGTTTATTTGTATGAAGGAAGATATGACAAAGATGGAGCCCAACAATCATCAACATTCAAAATTCATCAATAATAGAGAGCAATGAATCATCAGCACAATAAACACAATGAACACCAGATTTATGTGTAAGATTTTATATTGTATTGTTACATGAAGACTACAATCTTCGGGGTTATCAACACAAGATCTTAAAGAGCACCAACTCTTAGTGAAAGACCCAACTTGCTGATCTCAGCACCAACTGAGATGTGAGGACTCCAACTTGTAGACATAAGACAATCTGTCAAACTGTAATTCCTCCAGTTCTCCAATAAAATCAAACACATGTCCACTGAACACAAGAATCTACAATTGTTGTTGTAGCCATCTCCATCATTGAATCAAGCATTGTCACTGTCATTGTCACATCAACCTATCACTATCACTATCCAACCTGTCATTGTCTCATCCACGAAACCAGATCCACTCTCATCCGCATGCAAATCATGCCAAGATCACCAAGAGCATATCTCAAACCATATGCTCAATATCACCAACACATGCCTCTACCAAGCATGCACCATGATCACCATATAACATTACAAGATATGTGTCTCAATCAAGTACCAATATGTACCATGCATCAACCTATACCATCAAGTGCATTAACCATGTACCATAATAAGTACATCAACTATGTATAATAACAAGTGCATCAATCATGTACCGAACATGTACCATGCATCAACCTATACCATCAACTATGTACCAACCATGTACATCAACTATGCATATCAACACCATACCATGTACCAATGATGTACATCAACCATCACCATATACCATGTACCATGAAATGTGCATCAACCATATGCCAAGAATATGTGCCAAATGTGTACCAAGCATGTGTATGGATCACCAAAAAGTTCCTTATACATATACCAAAATGTATCGCAAACAATGTAATATCCAACGTGTTACTCAAACAATGTGCCTCAACCATATACCATATCACTCATGATATGTCTCAATGATGCCATTCACCATAACATCATCAACATGTAACCCTCAAAACATGCATATAAACATACCTGTAACTTTGTAATAGACCCGATGTATGTGATCACAGACCTGCAAACCTTCCTCAACTTCAACAACAAGAAAATAACATCTTCATCAACCATTACCTTAGTCTCACGAGACTAGTTTTTGGATTTCTCACAAACACTAACTTAAAACAAGAATAACTTTGCACCTGTAATGAATAAAGGTCTGAAACTTGTACAAAATAGTCTTCAATATCTTCTCTGTAATTCCTCCAAGTTTCACTTCCTGGAACATCCAAGGAAAGGAGTTATGGAAAAAATGGTAGACCTTGTTGAATTATGTCTTAATCTAGAGAGAGACCTTGTAGAGAATGCAATGCACAAAATTTTTAATATCTGGATACGTAAATCTCACCCAACGTACTACAAACAGTAACATATCCAATGAATTTGGTGTCACTGAATTTGGATCTTCTATGAAGAAGTTATGACAATTTTACCCGAAACACCTATTTAAGACTAGTTCCAGGACTGGCCAAAAACCTTATCTTCCATAGAGTGTATCTCCCAAACTACAACAACACAAAAGCTGAAATTTGTACCATAGGTACCTTCAATAGCCTCCATATTTCACTATATGAATCGTTCTAAAACAAAAGTTATAGTGAAAATGGTAAGATGACCTATAAATAACATACCTTAGAACACATTCTCACAAGGTTTCATCCTCCCTTGGAATTTTTCCCTTCTTTACTTCATCTTCCCTATGAAAAATGCCTCAGATATCCTTGGTTACCTCAGATAATAATCACTTTATCAATGAGATAGATATTCAATGAACTTGTATGTACTTATGAGATACTTCTTGTGGTGTATTTATACTTTTTCTATGTAACCTCTTTCCTTAACTTTAGGGATTCTTGAACACTTTGGGACCACTTTCCTTAACTTTAGGGCTTCTTGAATTTTCTTGTTACAACCACTTTACCCTTTCATTCATTTACTTGTAACCAAATAGGGCTTCTTGACCATTCTTTGGGGATTCCAAATTTACAAGGCCATATCTCCCTAACCGTGAGGAATCACATGGTGTTCCACATATCACTAGAAATGGAAGCATGAGCACTATCCATCCATCCACATCTGATAACCTCTTAAAATTTTATTCAACCTATTTTATTCCACACAACTTTGGGATTCATGACCACACATCTAGGATTACTTAGCCACTTAAACATTTGGACTTTGCAAAGCATCTTCCCATGAGGGATTTCACCATAAGGGGACCACTTTGAGAACTTTATCCAAGAGTGTCTTCCCGTGATGGATTTCACCATAAGGGGAACACTTTGGAGTTCATCCATTTGGTACTTCCTATCATCCATGACATGACATCAATGATACAACTTCCTATCAACCATGACATTACATCAATGATACAACTTCCTTTGATATCAACCTTGACATCAATGACAACACATCACTATGAAACAACTTGACATTAACCCTTTGACATCAATCCTTTGATATCAATAACATAGTACAACAAAGGGCCACAAGATGTTTTGCATCAACCTCATGAAATTTGTTGGGGCATGCATCAAGCCAAAGGGAATGATTGACCACTCGAAGATACCTTCTTTATACTTGAAAGCAATATTCCATACATATGTCTATTCTATGGGGACCTAATGATAACTATACTTTAGATCAATATTACTAAAGTACTTGACCCCCTTGAGTTGGTCGAGAAGGTCATCAATTCAGGGAATTGGGTACTGGTTCATGACTTTGATTTTGTTCATATATTTTTAATTAATATAGAGTCGACAAGTCTTAGATTTCTTCTACACAAGCATGATTGGGATTTTGTGGGGTGAGGATCTTGGTCGAATTTTCTCTTTCTGAAGTAGCTCTTAAATTTGGCGCTTGATTTCCTCATTGTTTAGGAGAGAGTGTCGATACACTTGCCTATTAGGAAAAGGAATTCCAGGGGTCAACTCAATTGAATGCTTGACCTGACAATGCAGAGGCAACCTAATAGGCGAGGTGAATATGTCTTGGTATTCTTCCATGACTTTGTCCACTTGCTTATGATGCATAGAGGATCCCTATGTGGAGGCCATGGATTTGGTCATGACCTTCCATTCACTTTGAGAGAGAATCATCAAAAGGAAAAATTTCCTAGTCTAGGAGATGACCTTCCTGCACAGCTTCGCTGAGACCAAAGAAATTGTGGTATTTGGAGTTACCTATGATATTTTGTATAGTTGTCTTCCCACAGTAACAATGACACTACGAGGTCTAGACTCATATACAACATGATGTTTCCACGTATATGGTTGTCCTAAAATAAATTCACAAAATTCAAGTGGGGAAACATCACATAATACCTCATCCTTGAAGAGCTTGATGCCATAGGGCAGGTGACATTGTTGGTTGATGCGGAGATCTTGTCCTTGGATGAGCCACCCGATTTTGTACAAACATAGATGCGATGTTGTTCAAAAATCCAACCATTTGACAACCTCCGATGAGATGAATTTCTTTTGTATTTTTATATCAATAATTAAATGTAGTGGATCACCCTTCACCCACATCTATGAGTGAAAAAGGCCCTCAACTTTCTCCGTCCCTTCTGGTTCGTTTGTCTAGATATTGGTGGTAGAAACTATGGAAATGTGGTCTACATCAATGATCTGCCTCCGCTTTTATGGATCTAAATTAGAGTCAGAGCCTGGATCTCACTCTAAGGATTTCATCTCGACCACTAATGACTTCTTCTAGTGACATTCAACGGTGTTATGCCAGGGGATTTTATGGAACTTGCACCATTTTTTAGTGTCTTTCTTCATCTTCCCATTACCTTTCTTTTTTTGTGGCTTAGAATGGTTGTCCTAAGGTTGTCCATAATTTGTTTGTCCTTTGTTTAGTGTGTGTTTTCTTATGTTGCAATGCATTTGCAAATCCAAAATACTACTTATTCCTATGCTTAAATTTTTGCTCGATTTTGACAGCATATCAATATGTGGATCCCAACGATGAGATGTCCAAAATATCCATTTTTGTTTGGATGTACCTATCTACACCCTCGTAGTATTTTAGAACCATATGCCTCTCGGAGTCTTTGATACCCAGGTTGGTGTGTAAGGTATGGAAGGTATTTGTGAACTTTGGCATTGTTTGTTCCCTCTTCTAACACAATGTGGTCCATCTCGTGTATTGGTCATCATAGGTTCCAACAAGATAATATTTTTCCTTAATGACATCCATAAAAGAGTCCCGAGTGGGCTTGGCCCCAATATTCTAGACTCCTCCATGGTTTTCTCCTCACAGTAAGTCTCCCACCAATGTTTGACATGGGGGACAACTTTAAGGAGTGAAAAGGTGATCTTTTCCCTATTGGAAAAATCGTGGACAAAGAAATAACATTTTAGTAGATTTAACCACTTTTACAAATCATTTGCATCTATTTGACCTTCAAATACTGGAATATCAAAATTAAATTGTACCTTGAAGGGGGAAACACCTCCAAAGTGGCCTCTTGACGAAGATGCATCTATTGTTGTCAACAACTGTCGAAGGATTTGGGAAAAATTATTCATCATCTCATTCTTTTGTTGCACGAGGACTTCTACAAGAAATATCTTAATAGGATCTCCTGATCCCTAATCTCTCTTTTCCTCCTCCATGGACAGTCATCAGGGTCAACGAGGACCATCTTTCAAGGGCTCAACTAGTTCGAGTCCCAATTTCTTATACCATGACCTCGTAGGGGACATGCATAGAGAAATAGATAAAGAGAAAAATCCTCTAATACCACTAATCCATTTTTATGAGGGAACAAAATGAAACACATAAATAAGATATAAACACAGATATACAATAATACTCAATTTATGTTAAAGAATGAAATATGCAGAGACTGTAAAAGAAAATATAGAGTGAAATGAACTCGCTAGGATGGTGGTAGCTTATCTCTGAGAAGAGATGGGACGACTACACACATTTGAAAAAATATTCTTATAATGAGGCTCAAAAATACTTTTTAACATAAATCATAAATGAGAAAACCCTAAACATCCAAAACTCTAACCTCGGGAGATGAAACGCCAAAAGGTTTATGGGCCCCGATGGGGGTAGTTGATATGTCAACTTCGCGGGGGCACAACTTTTGCATATGATATTCGTTTGGGGCACTCATTACCTCATTAGAAAGGTATAGCAGCGGAGTATATATTATGTTCATCCTAGCATCTACATTTCACTACATGGAAGGTGTTGTCGAGCCAAAAAAATGACATTTAAGGCCTCAAAATGGCCTTAGAAGTTCGGGACCCAAAAAATCATAGAAAAAATGCCAAGATGGAAACTTTATTTTGAGCCAATAGAATATTGGGTGGCTACTAATGTCCACTTAGATAAACCTATTAATAGAGAAACATAGGATATTTCCTCAAAATGTTTTTGGATAGTTTTCTACACATTATATGGAACTATAAATAGTCATTTTTTTGGTCAAATATTTGAGAGGCATATACTTAAAACTGTTATATATGTATAAAGCTAAGATGGTTTAATGTCTTTTTTGGGTATTTTGATAGTATTTTTGGGCTCACAGCCAGAGGAAGGCCTAGGAAATCTATGATTGTAATATTTTTCTACCTCAAATAAAATTACTAGATTTTTTCTTTGGGGAAAAAAGTTGATGGTTCTGAGTATCATCCTTTCACAATTACATCATGCATAGAACTATATATTACTTGGTGAATGTTGGCTTAGTATGCTTCTTGTTTCTTAACTAAATCATTCCGTTATTATTATTTTTTAAATTAACTTATTTTTATTAGTTAAGATAAATGGTGTTTCTAGTATTCTTCATGTTTCTTGATTAAATCCCCCCATTGTGATGTCAACATAATAAACTACAATGATATTGGTGTTACTACCTATGGATATTCCCGACAATACTTGTTTTAAATGACATATGTTAGAAATTTTCATTACAAATTCATGATAAGTTTCTTTACTAATTCACAACATGATGAAAAATATTTTCAGAGTCATGATAACAATTTTTTTCAAAGTTGTAATAACCTTTACATGATAACGATTGTTTTCAAAGTTCTTATAATTAAACTGATTAGTTATATTATTTTCATAATTTAACCCATTCATTATTCATGTAACCTTGTCTAGTATAAATGTTGTTATAAACAGGGTAATGAACGTAATTAGGATATTCATTGGATGAATGTAATCCATGCATTCATTAGATGAGAACAATTGATCTTTAAAGTTCTAGTTATATTAGCATCTTGTCATTATCTATTTATAAAAAATAGAATATAATAACTACAAATTGACAACAGGGATCAACAACCTTCTTATATTATATGTATGAGTATAAAAGTACATAAAGAAATGATAGTATAATTTGTAGTGGGATTGAATGTCAGCATTAGAGGTCAGTAGGTCCAAGATAGCCAATGTAGTCTCTAGGATGTATTCTATGACCTATTCCAAGAATAGGTATTGGATTGGGTTGCTTATTTTGTATAAGACATTTGATATTCTTTGCAACTATGGTAGGTACTATTAGCACTGAGAATCACCCTCAGACTGCTAGAGGATAAGCCCAATACCCATCAAAATGTAAATGGATTAAAATGGTTTGAGTAGGTGGATCAACAAGACTTTAAAGAAAGGAAAAGACAATAGATATCACTGTAGATCAGTGATGGACCATTGGGTTATGGAGTCATAAACAGTCTACTCAATGAAGGCATTTAAGATCCCTATCAGACAAAATATTTGTATAATGACGAGGAGAGAATTAATAGAATAACATACAGATAAATATTCATTGAGCATAGATCCTCTCTGTAAAGAGAATTTAGATGTGTCTAAATAGTAAACAATGATAAATAGGAAAGCTTACATCAGATCCTATACTGCATCGTGAATATATCAATCAAAGGAAAATTTTAATCCTTAAAATCTTCAATACATTCAAACAAGATGAAGAATAGAACAAAGTACATAGAATTTAGATGTGTTTGAATAATAAACAATCATAAATAGGAAAGCTTACAACATATCCTCTACTGCATCAAGAATATATCAATGAAATGAAAATTTTAATCCTTAAAATATGCAATATGTTCAAACAAGATGAAGAATAGAACATAGAACATAGAAGACAAATCTGATGAAACAACTCATATGAATCTTCAATAACAATACAATTTACAGCTACATGCCCCTCTGGCTCACAAACTGAAATATATAGTCATAAACATTTCTAAAAACTTCCTCCAATCTTGGGCCGAACACCCCACCTCTTACATATCACTCATCTGACATATTTATAGTCAAAACAATAGACATGTCTTGTTGCTTGGGAACCTCTCCTCCAGTGCCATATGTCTTCTCTTTTATGTCATGTTCCTTTTGTCAGAAGGAAACTCTGGTCAGTATGGTCCTGTAGGAAAAATTCCCTCTGTGGTACTTTAGGCTGATATTTTTCTGTCTCCTCGGTCATACCCTCCATGCTTCCACTTAATGGGGTAGTCATTTGTTCAACCATCGGTCCTTCTTTCATTGACTGATTTCTCCTTGAGATCAGGACGAGGCCTAATGCCTAGTTGATTCCATGTGCTGATCTTGGATTGGGCCCTATATAAGCATGTGATTATGGAAGTTTCCAAGGGAGGTTTGGATCCACACTGCTCCGACCCCCGCAATCCACCTCCAATTGCCACGTATCTCTTTAGCTATACCGTGGTTTCGATTTTGGGACTGCTCTAATATTTTAGCGTTCGAGCACTTTCTGTCCCCACAATGAAGTGTGGTCGTCGATCTCGATGGATCTGACTATCCGAGTGCGAGATCTAATTCAGAGTTATGAGCTTTGTTATTTAGCAACTGTAGCCTCTCTAATGGTGGAATTGGGATTTTTGAGTTTACTCGAGAGCCAAAAAAAAATTGAAGTTTATCTTCTCATGTGACCAGGGGATGAAAATCGGGCACTCTGGGTCTTCGAGCTTCGGGAATTTAGACGATGAAGGTATCAATTTATTCAAATGGTTGAATGGACGAATAATAGAATTATTTCAAAGATCTATGGTCCTTGTTGATTTTAGATCAACGTTCCACAATTACTTCGGGAGTTCAAGCTTCGAGACTTTGGGTGCCATTCCTTTCTTACCTGTTGTAAAGATCAACAGTTCTTGTTGATTTGAGATCAACGGTCCAAAATTACTTCGGGAGTTCAGGCTTCAGGCCTTTTCAATGCATAATTCTTACAATCCTCCAGAGTGTTGTATCTCCAAAGTGAAAGATCTTCCTCCATGTGTCCTCTTGTTTTGGACAACTGAGATCACTTTGGGAGTTCGGGCTTCAGGAGTTTTGTTCTGCTTTCTCGTGAAATCCTCTGGAGTGTCGTATTTTTGAAGTTTTATATCTTCCTACACATTGCCTCTTGTTTTGGATGACCGAGATTCACTTTGGGAGTTTGGTCTTCGGGAAATTCTTTCTCTAGTGCTTCGCTAGACAAACCTTCCATAGTGGTAAGTATCCGAACTAAGAGATTTGGCACCAAATGTCCTCATTGATGGATGGTCCAGATGAAATTCGGGCTTTGGGCCTTCAAGAGTCCTTTACTCACTCAGATTCCACTTTCTTCCTCCCAGAGTATGAGATCTCCTAACATGTGTCCCTTTCTTGAAGATCAACAACCACGAGTGATTGCGGAGACTCAATTCCCTCACTCTTTAATTTCCTTCCCGATCTCCGCAAAGAAAAAATGCTCGTTCATAGTGGGATCGATATCCACCATTGATCTGTTGATCTAGAAAGATCAACGATCCTGAGCGATTGCGGGCTCATAACTTGCACAAACTTTAATTTTCTTATCAATCCCTGCAATGCAAAGATGCTCGTTCATAGTGGAATCGATATGCATCGTTGATCTGTTGATATAGAAATATCAACGATCCTGAGTGATTGTGGGCTCACAACTTGCAGAAACTTTAATTTTCTTCTTGATCCCCGCAATGCCTCCCCACCGTCGATATCTCTCCAATGAGATCTGACATTCATGAATTAATATTTTCTTGATCTGACGGTTGATCTTGATCACTGAGATCTTACAGCTGAAAATTGAACCCGCTTGATTTCTTGTATTTCAATCCCAAAATGGGCTGCTCTGAATCTTGCATTTTGCTCACAGTTTTTCCCTGCACACACAACATACTTGACTGGCCTGTCTTTATCAACCAAAAGAGGAAATTTTTTTAGGAAGGAAAGTAGAAAAGAGAGAGACTTGGCAGAGGTGTAGACCTAGTTCTTAAAAATAACTACATATGACACATGACAAATTTATGTGCTAGCATTTGGCTCCACAGGGGATGGCATGCTCCCTGTGAGCTTCCAAGAACAAGTAGCTTCAATGTCCTATCCTAGGGCTACTGGGTCACTTATTCAAATAATAAAAGCAAACTAAAAACTAAAAACCTTGCATAAGCGCTTATTTATATACAAGACCCTACTCTAACTAACCTTTACAATGCTCAGGTGAAAACAAACTTCCACCATAGCCACCCAAACTGCTTGGTAACATAATTCTTCTTTTCACTGCAAATGATCCATAAAAGGTAAGGGAAGTATGACATCATAATGAAAACATGTTTTGGAACACTAACAATACCTCCAAATGATGATAAGATGATTAATTTTGTGGGCTCCAATGCTTTGGGAAAGTTCAACTCCATATATAACCCCACAGGGTCGTAAAATTTATAGTAAGGCATGCTAAACTAGTAAAAATTTACCTCCTTTATTTCATCATTTCTCACATGTTGTTTGATGTTCTCATCATGTACAGGTGGATAAAGGATTGATGCAGGGTTGCTAATCCCAAGTGAAATATGCTCATTTATAAGTATTGGAGATGAGATAAGTTTCACATTTATCTCTTCCTTTTCTCCTCCATGGCCCTCCCAAGGATCAGATTCATAATTATCATATACAGGAACCATGCTACGAGGTTCCAAAGAAGCCATGAAAAAACTCTGCTCTTCACCATCTTCGCTAGGATATTCATCAAAAATTGGTTGTTCTTGGTCAGTATTTGAAACAAATTCTTCATCATAAGAAGGGATGCTAAAGACATATGTTTCAAGAACAAAAATATCCTCTGCATTTTCTTCATAAGGGAAGCAAACAAAATCTGCCTTCAATTCTGAAAAGCTAGGAAAAAACATAGAGGAGTCTTCCCTAGTTTTTTTAACTAGCTTATCATTTATCTCAGCTTCATAGTGAGGATAAATCTCTACTGATGTATACACTTTCTCTTCGACATCAAAATATTCAAAAGAGACATGTTGATATTCATAAACATTTAAAACAACAGATACATCTGATATGATGCCAAATGTTTCTATGTTATTTATATCATAATGAATATCATTCAACACCCCTTGATCTTCATGGAAAATTATTTCTTCCACAATAAATGCTTCATCACAAATCTGGTTTTCATGACTAGCAGAATCTTTATGAAGCAAAAAAAAATCATCACAACACTTTTCATAAAGATACTCAGATGAAAAATACTCTTTACAAAACGAATTGAAAGCTGCATGAAAACCTGTCAAAGAGTTGATGCTTGCAATGGGAAGAGATCGACACCAATCACGAGCAATTCCCTCTAATGAATACCATGAAAAGCTTGATATGAACATATTCATGCACGATATGAAGTTGATGAATAAAATCATGAGAATACAACAAATGTTCAGCTGGTACCTCCCACTCTTCTCCTTGAAATTTAGGAAGGCTACTTTCCCATTCATCTCTACTAGGATCTAGATTAGGGAAACCAAATATCTTTGAAAAATGACAGAAATCATGCCTCAAAGATAAAATCTTGTCCATTTCAAACCAATGGAGTCGCCAATAGATTTAATAAGAATGAAGTTTCCATGGTGAAAGATGAGCAATCAAAATAATGTGTCCAACTTCAGTTCAACATCTAAAACTAGATCTCTTCATTGTCGTTCTCCTAGGGAAGATATATTCACTTCCGTCCCCGGAAATGATGCCATTAATGTTAGAATTGAGAGTCACCCTCGGAATGATAGAGGATAAGCCCAATACCCATAAAAATGTAGATGGATTAAAATGGTTTGAGTAGGTGAATCAACAAGACATAAGATAAAGGAAAATACAACATATATCACTACAGATCAGTGATGGACCATTGGGCTATGGAGTCATAAACAGTTTGCTCAGTGAAGGCATGTAAGCTCCCTATCAGAAAAAAGATTTGTATAATGATGAAGAGAAGAATAAGAGAATAACATAAAGTCAAATATTCATTGATCATATATCCTCTCTGCAAAGAGAATTTAGATGTGTCTGAATAGTAAACAATGATAAATAGGCAAGTTTACAGCAGATCCTCTACCACATCAGGAATCTATCAATCAAAGGGAAATTTTAATCCTTAAAATCTGCAATAATTTCAAACAAGCTGAAGAATAGAACATAGTACATAGAATGTAGATGTGTCTGAAAAATAAACAGTGATAAATAGGCAAGCTTACAACAGATCCTCTACCGCATCAAGAATCTATCAATCAAAGGCAAATATTAATCCTTAAAATCTGCAATACGTTCAAACAAGATGAAGAATAGAATAGAGAACATAGAAGACAAATATGATGAAACAATTCATATGAATATTGAATAACAATACAATTTACAGCTACATACCCCTTTGGCTTACAAACTGAAATATACAGTCATAAATATTTCTCAAAACTTCCTCTGGTCTTGGGACGAACCCCCCACCTCTTACATATAATTCATTTGATGTATTTATAGTCAAAACATTTGACATGTCTTGTTGCTTGGGTGCCTCTCCTCTAGTGTCGTATGTCTTCTCTTTTCTGTCCTATTCCTTCCGTCAGAAGGAAAGTCTGGTCAGTATGGGCCTGCAGGAAAAAATGCCCTCTGTGGTACTTCAAGCTGACAGTTTTATGTCTCATTGGCCAAACCCTCCATGCTTCCACTTAAGGGGGTAGTCATTTGTTCAACCATTGGTCCTTCTTTCATTGATTGATTTCTCCTTGGGATCACGACAATGCCTAACTCCTAGTTGTTGCCACACGCTGCTCTCGGATTGGGCCCTATATAAGCATGTGATTGCAGAATTTTCCATGGAAGGTTTGGATCCACACCACTCTGACCCCTGCAATCCACCACCAACTGCCATGTACCTCTTTAGATATACCGTGGTTTTGATTGCAGGACCACTCTAAGATTTTAGCGTTCGAGCACTTTTTGTCCCTACAATAAAGTGTGGTCATAGATATGGATGGTTATGACTATCAGAGCACGATATCTACGAATTCAGAGTTCTGAGCTCTATTCTTTAGCAACTTTAGCCTCTCTAATGGTGGAATTGGGATTTTTGAGTTTAATCGAGAGTTGAATTTTTTTTTGATGTTTAGCTTCTCATGTGACTGAGGGCTGAAAACTAGGCGCTCCAGGTCTTCGGGCTTCGGGCGTTTAGACACTGAAGGTCTCAATTTCTCCAAATGGTTGAATGGTCAAATAACAAAATTATTTCAAAGATCTACGTTCCTTGTTGATTTGAGATCAACGGTCCATAATTACTTTGGGAGTTTGGGCTTCGGGCCTTCGGGTGCTATTCCTTCCTTACCTGTTGTAAATATCAACGATTATTTTTGATTTGAGATCAACAGTCCACAATTACTTCGGGAGTTTGGGCTTTGGGCCTTTTGAATGCATAATTCTTACAATCCTCGAGAGTGTTGTATCTCTAAAGTGAGAGATCTGCCTCCATGTGTCCTCTTGTTTTAGATGACTGAGATTCACTTCGGGAGTTCAGGATTTGGGATTTTTCTTCTTATTGCTCGCACAATCCTTCGGAGTAACGTATTTTCGAAGTGTTATGTAATGTCCCCACTTTGGGACATCATCACAGTGCAGAGGTTTATGATGACCAGAGTAGCCAGATGGGTGTTATAGCGAGTACAGGGGATATTGAGAGGCATTGTGGGGTCCATCTTGCATTACTCATCCTATTTCATCATTATGAGCCATTCCACACAAATTGGCTTTGGTTTCGTGGCATTTTGACGATTTCCAGGGTTTTGAGTATTTTTGGCTATAAGTCAATTAAATTCACTGAAGAGGTCATTTTGGGCACTATACTTGAAGGAACCTCTGAGTGTAATAGCTCATTGGAATCGGGAGGAACAACACTATAGTATAGGATGACGAGAAGTGACTTTCAGTGGCCAGGGAAGCCACAAGGAGAGATAAGGTGTTTTTCAGAGGTAAAAAGGTTAATTAATTAATTAAATATTAATAAAATGAAAGTCACTTTGGAGGGACAAGGGGAGAAAAAAGTATAAAGGAAAGGAAAGGGCCTCTACTCATTCATTCATGTATGTCTATCATTTTGATATCCATATTCTAGCTAGAGGGCCCATCTCTTGGGGGTTTTGAGGGTTTTGACTTAACAAACCCTAGAGGACGATTCAGTGGTGAAATATTCCACCTAGCTTGTCCCAAGCTTGGACTCGAAGATGCAATATTCTCCCACACCATTCTAGTTCTAGATCTACTCAGTGTCGGAGGGTTCTACACCAGCCACAGGAACAAGAAGAGAAGGAGGGCACACCATTTATTGGAGGAAGGTTCGTCGCAGGAGTTTGAGGGATCCCTTGGAGATTTTAGCACTTGGGTTTTACTTGCAAGGCCTTGGCCATTATTTCTAGTGTCTCTTGAGAGAGTTCTATGGCACATATTATTTCCTAGAGCATTGGGACGAATTTTTAGAGAAGGAGGACATTTTGGAGATCCATATCTATTATGTTTGAGGAGGTTATACATCAGATCTAACCATGAGACTTCACCTAGTTACTTGCAGTGTCGCGATCTATCTTTCTATCAATTTTAAGGGCATTTGGAGGCCTCCTTCATCAGGGACAAAATGATAGGGTTTGATAGTTTTAGGAGGGTGCAACTCCATTGGAGGATTCAACATTTGGAGGAGTTTCCCTTGGTATTTCGGTTTGAGATTTCAGGAGGGGATTCTACTCATACCGATCTACATTTTGGCATATTCAACATAGAATTTGGAGGCCTCCTTCATCAGGGCCGAAATTATAGGGTTTGACAGTTTTAGGAGGGCGCAACTCCGTTGGAGGATTCAACATTTGGAGGAGTTTCCATTGGTATTTTGGCTTGAGATTTCAGGACGAGATTCTACTCATCCCAATCTACAGTTCGACATCTTCAGCATAGCATTTGGAGGTCTTTGATAGTAGGGCTGAATTATTGAGGGTCTTCAGGGTTTTAGCAGGGTGTGGCGTCTTCCAACTTGGGGGTTTAGCATTTCTTACGACCTAGATCTACTCTTGAATTGGTCTTCCATGATTATTCGACCTTCAGAGGCTTATAGTATCTTCTATTGGAGCATTTTGTAGCGGCTTATATCTTCTTTATCGGAGCCATATGTTGAGCATTCTATATCGGCCTTCTCATTGTAGCAGGTTCTTGTTATTTGTTATGAAATAAAGGGCAGATGTTGGCACAAGGGAAGACCCAGGGTTCAACGATAAAAGAGTGCACCAACAAAACCATAACTACTGGCCCTTTCGACAACACCTGCGAAGTAGATGAAGTCTCACTCGAGGTAGAGGCAGGGGTGGTTGCAGGACTCAAGTTTCTGCAACCTTAGCTGGGACACAGATCTGTGATTATACAACTTAGTAAAGCACTTAGCACCATTAGTACTTTAACATGCAATCATTATCTACTTCGTTGATAAAATAGAGCTTCACATTCTTCACAGAGATCCTAGCCTATTTAAGCACTTAGCATCAACAGATTATTTAGATCTAATAGATCAAGAAATTAGCACATACACATAGATCATATTTAACAATCTACACATCATTAGCACTAAACATCATCAGATCTATCTATCAAACACTCCACATATAACATATAAGCATACAAAGATAGGGCACAAAGAAAGATGGCACAGGTTTTACATGGTTCACCCCCACCCTGGGGCTACATCCACCAACTCTTCTTCTTTATTATTTCAGTCAAGCAGTTATAGCACAGAGCCTCAACAATCCTTACTCCACACAGGAAAGAAGATATGCACATCCCGCTAGATCCTTCTTCCTCGCATTACAACACTGAGTCTTTCACAATCTATCACAACCACTTGCACTCGTCCCTACAAGCCTCTTTCAATCATGCACAAAGCATCCAAAACCCTACTTTCACTTAGCATACATTCACATCACTTGGGTCTAGCACTTAGCTCATTGGCGCTTCTTACATTGCCTAGCTACTTATTTATATATTACAAAAGTGGGCCTTAGCATGGGTAAACCCACGAGCCGACATCCCTTTCCCATTACATTATCCCAAAACCCAAAAAGAGGCCCAAAAGGGGGCCGAGATCCTTTGATCTCTGCTTCGTCTTGCGCTCCTCCTTCGATAGGCTGTCGAAGTCCCAAAATATGTCAACATGACCAAGAAACTTCCAAAACTTGGTCAAGAGCCAACAAGCCCCCAACACTCACCTGTGATTTGTCCTGAGTCACTCCAATCTTACCAAGTCTACCTTGAATGCCTCGAGCTTGGCTCGAGTTGCTTTGACTTGTTGCTTTGATATAGCCTCTTTCTTGGTGAACTCTTGGATCAGTGCATCATTTGCCAGTTCTTCCAAACGCTACTCTACTGAGAGGATGACATGTTCAAGATTTGCTCCTTGGCTCTTGATCTATGTAAATAATAGGCATGCCTGATCTTGCATAGGTTGAATTCATTGAGTGACTTCCATCACTTTACTTTGAAGCATATGAACCTGCTGCTGAGTTGTGCATTGTTCATGTGATCTCTTCATCCTTTCTATAGCTGACAGGGCCTTTAGTTGTACTTATAGTGTATCCACATGTTGTTTTGCTTCTTGGAGCTGTGACTCCAGCGTATGCAATTCTAGATTTTCTGTAAGGTTTTTGTATGTATGGGTGCTCTGATTACTTACCTGCTTGCACTCCAAGGCAAGAGATTTTAATCTACCAACTGCGTTGTGAGCAGTTGCTTCTTACTAGTCTCTTATCTCCTGAGGGGTTTCGGGTATAACACAGAGTTCGAGATCTGCGATGCACTGCTATAGCTTCTGGATTACCTCTCCCAATTGTGCCACCTATTGTGGAACTTGGTCCTCGGTTTGGACTTCAATGATTTTCACAGAGTGAAGTGCTATGTTGACAATTTCCTTAACTTCAAGTTGCTCAGCGAGAAACTTTTCCTTTCTTTGTTGTAGCTCTACTTTCTCTTCATCAAAATTTTCTTTCATAGCAAGCTTCTCTCATTCTACATTACCGTGTTGTTCTAACAGAGCTCTCTGTGCTTGTGCTAAAGCATGGGTGGCTTGTGTTGTTTCCTCATGTGGTCTTCGAAGGTGATCTTCAACCGTATCAGAAATCTGGTGGAGTTGAGATAGTTCATCTCCTATTTCTGGTGTTCCTGTCATCAGGGGCACATCGGATACTGCGCGGCTGGACTGTAGTGCCTGCTGCACTTCTTGAAATTTGACCTTGATCCAACTAAAAATATCCTCCTTCTTGGCTTCTTGCTTCTCTATTATCTCCAACGAAGCATATTTCAGTGCAACGACAATGAATTCGAAGTCGTTGGACATTAGGATGGTCTCTTGGCGGTGTGACCTCGTCCTTCTTCTGTTCGAATTTGGTGCCATCTATCTCTTCTCCATCACCTCTGCGCTCAGGTGAGATACAGGGAGTCTGTGATGAAGTGTTGTGGACATCCTGGGATTCTTCATTCTTCTTGGTCTTTCTCTGTCCAAGTGTATCATGCACAACTTCTGGACTATCAACATCAGAAAGCTCCGCGGGGTCAGCTGGGATGAGGAGGTCTGTCGACAACTCCTTAGTAATCTCTTCTAATTCTTCATCTGTTGCAAATTATGGTTTTCCTCTTCATCCCCTTCTCTCATAGGTGCAATATTGCACTCATCTGCAAAATTGTTGCATTCAGGTAAGGATAGTGAAAATGAGTGGGGTAATAATGCCAATGATACTATATACTTCAGTAAAAAAGTTGGGCCTATTGCAAAATCCACGAGTCATGCACTAAGAGAATGGAAAATGACGCACCTTTAATGTACATATATGCATTTACAATATGTTTGCATATATTTCTCCTCTTTGTATTTTTCCAATCACAAAAGGCCATCTCTAATTAGGGATTGCGCATAGTGTAGAACATATATAGTTGTTCCAATTGTGACTTGAAGCTCATAATGTACGGGTGGGAGAGGTCATAAAGAACATTAATTTTTCAATATGTTGAGTGCACTCTCCCATGCAATGTTGTGTTGATCCACCACAAAATTATTAGAATTTTTTTTTTTTCATGAACACAGAAAACCAATAGGAAGAGCATACGTGTATTGTAAGTTTCATAATAAACCAAACCATTCTATGGGAAGATGCACTACAAACTTGAAATAATGTCGACATCAAATAAATAATATGCTTTATGCTTTATATAATTCCAAAATTAATAGATAATTTTGTTTTTTAAGTTTTACATATATTGTTGGTATAGAAAAACATGAACTGCCATTAGGCACTCACCTCTCTAAGGAATTGTTGTTTGATGTGATTA
The DNA here is from genome assembly GCA_009831015.1 of Picea engelmannii. NCBI lineage: Eukaryota > Viridiplantae > Streptophyta > Pinopsida > Pinales > Pinaceae > Picea > Picea engelmannii. Next base: position 5,684 of record ML815179.1, on the reverse strand, counting down.
TGGTATGTGTTAATGGAATCATTTGTTACCTGATTTGAATGTCAAAAGTCCCTACATGATTTGATTCACATACATACAACATTTCAGATGAAAAATCAAAATAATTGTTAATTTGATATATAAATCAATAATGTTCATTGAATCACCACCAATCATTGCGATAGATTTACTCACTTAGTTGTAGAAACCAATGATCTTTGAAATAGTTTATGAAACCAATTTTCTCGGAGAACTTTTCATAAAACTTGATCAATTTCTTCACAACATCCTCAACTAACAATGAAAAATGTATCATGTTCCCCATGAAGTTGGACACTCTATCTCTCATTTAGTGTCACAAACATACATGCTCAATTTCTTTAACCAACATTGTCACACATGTAAAATGTAGAGAATTATTAGATAGTAAAAAACATCAATGTGAATGAACAACATTTCACTGAAACAATGTTGGAAATAAATACACAATGAATGAGGGAAGGAAAAACAAATTAAGATAATTTCACACCTTATTGCCTAGATCTTTGCAAAGGATCCATCGACAAGAAAGGATGAAGATTTCCATGTGGGTATGGAAGAAAAAACATGTTAGCGAAATGCTTAAAACCATATTGTAATTGTATCCCACTATGTTCTTTGCTAATAGGGGTGTGTTATGAACCAACTCCTTGAGAACGATAAAAAGTAAATGAATGACAATCCACTTTGAGGGGAAAACCCCCCTTTACAATATATTCAATGTACAAGATGAGATAAGATGATCCCAAGACTAGGTCTTCTTGGTATATATATAGGAGACAAAGGGTACAATTATAATGAAAGGGCACAATCAAGGGTTCTATCCTACATACAAATATAACACTAGAAATGTAATAACTCAATATATAGGGATTAATAAGGGGTTTTATACTTAACATGGGGCTTTGTCTAGGGATTAACATGCCCCTCCCCTTCAAATAAGTGTTTTCCTCAACACTTGACTAACTATGGGTGTTTCTGTATAAATAACTCATATTCCCATGTCGCCTCTTCCACTGGTAGCTTCTTCCATTTGACGAGGTACTCAATAATTGTTCAATTTTTCAACTGCTTAATCCTTGTTTCAAGGATTGTCTTTGGTTTTAGTATGATTTTCCCTTCTTCATTAATTCATGGTAAAATAGTTTATAATATTATCTTGTCATAGATTACCTTCTTTAAGAAAGAAACATGGAAGAATGGATGCACACATGAAGATGGGGGTAACTCCAATTTGTAATTCATACTTCCATTCCTTTGCAACACCTTATAGGTGTTGGCTCACTTGCGTGTATCCTTCCTCAGACTAGGGGGTTGATGAACCAATGTTCATCCATATTTGACCAACAAAACCCCAAGGTGTCGACATATCAATATTCAATCTAGGACTGAAAAAGGTATCAACTAAGACACCACGAGATTCATTGAGATCATCGGGTCTTGTGTCGGAGATAAAGGATCAAAGCATACAAGGAATGCACTCGGGTTGACATTTACACATTCCATCACAGTTCATTTAACATATTAACAACATACAACAATAACTTATTCATCCATTTAGCTCATAATCAGCATGGTCTTTGACATGGAGAACAACAACTTTATATTATTTCCATTAAAATAGTAGTATGCATACATTAAGAGACACATAATGGACTAGGAATAGCGTCCTATGCTCCAATAAATTCTACTAGTGACGAATTACAAGGTCCGATGCACTCTCTATTCAAACTCTACTCATAATACTAGAACGACTCCATTACGAACTCTTTACAAAACTATCCCAACCACATACAAGATTGTCCTACGGAATCACAACATGACTCATGCGAAAATAACCCAGAATAATTTCTCCTATGTTGCAGATTTGAGACTCTCCAAACTCTCATATGTGTCTTCACTGCTCCTTTTTATTCTCTTCTCTGCTCTAGTGCTCTAGCACTTTTGCCTCTACTCCACTCACTCTACTGATTTCCAGTTTTGCATGCTTCTGCCACCTGCATGTAGCCCAAGTGGCCTCTTTGGAGTCGTGACAACCCTAACGAACTTGTCATATCATCTCTTAACTGTCCCACAATCTCTCATGTTTTCTGAGTTGGTCATTAGGGAATATTTACGAAGATATTCTTCTTGATTTGGCATGCATATGGTATCTTCTTGATTCTTAGTGTGCAATGTAGAACTATTACTGGTGTGTGCACCTTATTTCACCTCTCATGCAGTTGTCGATGTGCACACAAAATTAAAGTGCACATACGATTTTACTTGTGTGCATGTGCAAACATACCCCAAAACTTTGGGTGCCAACAATCCCCCAACACTAGTACTTGGCTCATCCTCAAGTCAATGGCCTTGAGCATGGTGTGACTCCAGGTGAAATTGGAAGTGTGCCAAGGTAGAATGACCATGATGTCCACACAAGGATTTGAGTAAGAGAAAATCATAAATCATTGTATGAACAAAGAATCAAACCAATTTGTGGTTTCATCTGGGTTTGAGTAAGAGAAAATCATATGTCCAAGCTATAGTTGCATCCCGGCATAGGTATTGGAATGAGTTGAGTATTCCTCAATGAAAAAGATGGATTTGGGATGCATTTTTTTGGGCTCCCAAACTCTTTATTGCCAAGGATTTTATGGAGTAGTGAGTGAGATATATTTTGAAGCATACCATCCAGAAAGACAAACTTGAACCAGGCCAAGATTAATAGCTATAACTTGGCCTAGATACTTAGTGACCTATGAGAAGTATGCTCCAAGTGAAGACTCCATATGTTGAGACCATCGTCATCCTTCTATCTCATTTAGCTAGATGTGTAGGATGGAATAAACGAACCTTTATATCTAGTGGAGGGGGAAACCCACAAAATTGGGTTGTTGGCTTCAACAAAGGTGATAATCCTTGGTGATAGGCTCACCAACTCTTGGTTTAGAGAGTTGGCATACTACCACAAATTCGAATCACGGTTCAAGGAACTTTGTGGCAGTCATGTCTGTATTGTTGGTGAACAAGAGGCTAGGGAACCTACCCAGTAGTTGTAATTGAATCATCAACCATCGAGAAATATAAGCCTTGGATCCTACACTACAAGGAAAAGACCTTGTAGCGGAGGTTATAGAGAAGATTTTTAGTGTTACAAAATTCGAAACAATTGTCAAAAAAACCTCTACTAAAACATTTGGTTTTTCGTAGCAGATGTTTTTGTAGAGATTATAATGGAACTTCATTATAAATAAATAAAAATATGGGCAGCCGAAGGTTTTATCAGATGTTTTTTCTTGGCGGTGTGCTTCATGGTGTGTACACACCAGTGCGTTCTCAAAATTAAAGCATCGGTGCTTAGATTTCACCAAAAGCACTAGAGCAGACAAAAACTATTGGGGCAATGCTGATATTCTAAATAATAATGCACCTGTGCTTTAAAAATAACAATGCACCAGTCAAATCTATGATACCATGCATCGTTGTGTTACAAGACAAACTCGATTGGTGCATGAAATTTAGAATGCACCGATGCGGAAGTCTCATACAGTAGCACCAATGCGTCGTTTTAATTAAATGCATCAAAAGGCCGATTTTTATTATTATAATAGTTGTTGTTAAAATAGTATTATGATCGGTGATGGTTCATTATATTACAACACCAGTGCACATTTTATTACAACACCAGTGCAGTTTATCATTAAACACACCGGTGTTCATTTTATCTTTTCAGAAACATCGACCCGTGACAGTGCAATTATTGTTATTTTTTTATTCCATTGTTCATAAAAAAATTGACATATATTTTATAATAATATTCATATAAATTAAATTTTGAGTAGTGAATTTTGATACAATGTTTGTATTAATTTGTTATATCATCATATTTCGCATCTCTTCATTATAATATTTAATCATCCATATATTTAATCAATAATGTAACATTGGACAACGTAATAGAATAAAATAAAACATATTTTATTATATATGAATAAGAGGCTCTTTGTCATACGAAATGGGACTACACTTATTGGTAACCCCTTATCTTTCAATTGTGACACTATGTCCATTACATTAAATAAAATGTCTGATTTTCATAGACAATTATTTCAAAAAATACAACACCTTGATTTGATATCTAAATATATTGATCATCATTCTTTGTTGGAATTGTTGTCAGTGCTCGAGCTACTTCCATGACTTGGGTTATTTGGTCGAATGTTTTGTTGATTATCTTGATTGTTTTCCTCTTCTTCAAGTTCCATCTACAAAAATAAAAATAAAGTGTAACGAGTGTATCTAAATTGGTGAAAATAATGAAAATTGAAATAAATAATATGCATGAATGTAAATTGAAAAGCGACGTACTATAGAAAGAATTGACTCCTGATTGATACACATTCTTTCAAAACCAAATCTCATGCCTTACGTCGACAACTCTTCTGTTGGCACATTTCCATACTTTTTTTCCTGCAAGTTTTATATCCCATAATAAATCATAGATTTAATATAAAGGAATTTTTTTGTTTAATTAATTATAAAATGAGAGAAGTAAAACAACATAGATACTTACAAATTCCACAATCAATTTTTGATATGCCAACATATACTCACAACCCATACTTAACCCAATGTCAATCAATTCTTTTGATGGCTCTTCTTTGTATTTTAGTACCTATTTGAAGACATTCAAGGATGGATGATGTAAACAACTTAAAATATACGAAAATGAAATCTTAATTTGTTATAAGCAAACAACTATTACTCACAAACTTTTCTATCAACCCTTTTCTTCCTTGTCGTCCTATTTTATGTCTTGAATGGGTTCCATTTTGTTTTCTTTTCTTCAATAAAATACTTGAAAATTTATATTTAATGCTAAATTATTTATTTATATGTACCCAATAGAAAAATTCAATGATTTCATAAATTTGAATCACGTTTTTGTTGAGATGGATCCTCTTGTGATGCAATTTTGTCCATTTCTTTGACCATCTCCTTGTACACTTTTTTGGACATTCCTACTGGCATATTTTGGATATTAGCTCATCGATTATTTGAGATATAATCTTACAGAAAAATTTAACATGACAATAAAATATTTTTATATTGATATATGAAAACTAAATATAAAAAAATTGATATCAATAAAGGAATGCTTTGTAGTAATATATACATATTCTAGAAAATCTTTTTTAGGAATATTACTTTTTGAATGATTCTTTTTTTTTATTCTATGTTTTTGCTATTGCAAGTCTGATAGGTCTCAGTGACCATTGCTCTGAAAACGCTTATTGTAGTTTAGATATAACTTAGTTCTTGGAATCATTGGATTGATTTTTGTATTGTAAGTGGAAAGTACGTCTATACATTTGTTCCACTATATCCCTCATAGTTTTGTAAAAGTTTTCCCCCCTTTCATTAACCTCCAACACCACTCCAAATGAGCTAGGGACCAATTCATTATCATTTACATCTTCTATAATTTTTATTTTCTTAGGACGACATTTTGTTCCTTCGTTGTTGGTCCCTATAGAACATTAAATATATTTGAATTAATATATTGTTTGAAACATGTTATCTAATATTCTTAAGTATATTATTAATGAAAATTCAAAAAAGAACTCATATTGAATAGTATTTTTTCATTCACTTGATTCATCCTTTTGCAATTTTTCCATCAA
>ML815178.1:97812-110790 GCA_009831015.1 Picea engelmannii | reverse complement strand
GCTAAAAGACCTAAACAAAATGGCCAACCCCTTAGTTATTCTCCTTCAAGAAACCAAAATGGACTCTTCATCTCTTCTAGAAGCAACAAAAAAAGTTTACAATACCACAGGCGGGGTGGTTGTTAGTTCTCATGGAGCCTCTGGCAGCATCACAACTCTTTGGAATGAACAAATCTGGACTTCTGAGGTAATCTTGGAAACCCAAAGCTGGCTCTTAACAGTTCTAAAAAACAAGGACAATAATAATATCATTTGTGTTGTTAATGTTTACATGCCAAACTCTTATAAAGACAAAATGGCCACTTGGAATTCCCTTTCATAACTCAGAAACTCCATAGATCCTTCCTCTTGCATAATCGAGGGTGATTTCAACACCCATCTCAGTCTAGGGGAAAAAAAAGGGGGAAGCAAAGTAAGAGATCCTTTCTCAAAAAACCTCACCGATCTCATCTCAGATTGGGATATGCAAGAAATCAAACCCTCAAAAGGAAAATATACTTGGAACAACAGACGCGTTGGCCTTAACCATATAGCATCTCGCCTTGATCGTTTTCTTATCAGTAACAACTTTCTTCTCTCCCCCTTTGTTATCTTCTCTTTAATCCTCCCCTTTGATGTCTCAGATCATAAACCTATCTCCCTCTCCTTCCTTTCTCCTCAAAACTTTGGCCCCCTCCCCTTTCATTTCAATCAACTGTGGTTGGACAATCCAACCATCTCTTCTTTAGTCTCAAATGTGTGGACCACTTCCTTCTCTGGCTCCCCGAATTTCATCTGGGAAAGCAAGCTCAAAGAAGTTAAATATTCACTCAAAGAATGGGTGAAAAACTTGTTCATTCCTCCACAACAAGAAAAGAGAGAAAAAATAGAGCAGCTTAGGAGAATTCAACAACAAATCGAAATGGAAAAGGTTACATAAATGTTGTTGAACCGAGAAAAAGAGGCACAACGACATCTTCAGCACACCTTGCGCAGAGAAGAAGAACACTGGCGACTGAAATCCACTGGCACAAGGGCAGACCCAGGGTTCAACGCTACAACAATGCACCAACAAAACCCGAACTACTGGCCCTTTTGGAAACACTTGTGAAGCAGATGAAGTCTCACCCGAGGTAGAGGCAGGGGTGGTTGGAAGACTCAGGTGTCTGCAACCTTAGTTGGGACACATATCTATGATTGTAATACTTAACAAAACACTTAGCACCGACAATTCATCAATATTTAACCACTATCTACTCCGCAGATAAAATAGAGCATCATTCATCCATATCTAATGTATCTAAGCACTTATCATAGAGAGGTAGATTAGATCTAGCAGATTCAAGCACTAAGCACTTCCACATAGGTCAGATCTAACATCCATATACATCATTAACACAAAGCATAAACAAATTTATCTATCTGCATCAAATCACTTAGCAAGTAAAGACATAAACACATCAAGACATCACACAAAGCAGAGAAACGCAACATATACGTGGTTCACCCCCACCCTAGGGCTACGTCCACCAACTCTTCTTCTTTATTATCTTTGTCAAGCTTCTTACAGGCACATAACATCACAATCCTACTTCGCAAAAGACAGGATATTTGCGTGCACTCTGCCATATCCTCCTTCTTCGATCTAGGGTACAACACCAAGCCTTCTTACAATTACTTGCACATAGCTCTGCAAGTCTCACACAATATGCACAAAGCATCTACAATCCATACTTAGCACTTAGCCCAATATCACACAGATATGCCTCTCTTTACATTGCCTAGACATCTATTTATACTTTACAAAATAGGCCTAAACATGGGTAAACCCATGGGCCGACATTCCCATACCCGTTATAATCCCAAATCCCAAAGAGGACCAAAAAAGGGGCCGAGATCCCGCGATCTTTGCTTCGTCTTGTGCTCCTCCTTCGATAGCCTGTCGAGGTCCCAAAATAGGTCAAACTTGACCAAGGATCTCTCGAAACTTGGTCAAGGGCCAACATGCCCCCACCACTCACCTGTGACTCGTCCCGTGTCACTCTGGTCTAGGTAGTTCTGCTTCAAAATCCTCGAGCATGGCTTGAGCTGCTTGGACTTGTTGATGTTCCACGACCTCATGTTTAGTGAACTCTTGGATGACTGCGTCGTTGACAGGTCCTTCTAGGCATTGTTCAACTGCAGTGACAACCTGCTCCAATTATGCTCCTCTGCCTTCAACTTCTGTGAACAATTGGTAAGCCTGATCTTGTACAGGTTGGAGCCTCTGAGTTACTTCCATAACTCTTCCTTGGATAGTGTTGATCTGTTGTTGGGCGATGCATTGCTCTTGGGATCACTTTATTCTTTCTACAGCTGACAGGGGCTTTAGCTATGCTTGTATTGTCTCTACTTGTTGCTTTGCTTCCTGGAGCTGTGACTTCAGTGCCTACAATTTTGGGTTCTCAGTGAGTTGCTCATACATCTGGGCACTGCGATCACTCAACTGCTTACATTCCATGGAAAGGGCCTTTAGTCTCTCAACTGTGCTCCGGGCAGTTGCTTCTCTTTGGTCCCTCACATCTTGTGGAGTCTCGAGCACTATGCAGAGCTCTAAGTCTGTTATGAGTTGTTGTAGCTACTGGATAGCTTCAGCGATTTGTTCTACTTGATGTGTGACTCGATCCTCTGCCTTTATTTCTAAGACTGTCATAGAGCGAAGTGCTCTGTTGACCGCTTCTTTCACTTCAAGTTGCTCCGTGAGCAATTGTTCTTTTCCTTGCCGCATCTGTGTTTTTTCTTCATCGAACTTCGCTTGGAGAGCAATCTTTTCTTGTTATGTAGCTCGACGTTGTTCTACAAGTACTCCTTGTACTTGCGTCAAAGCCTAGGTGGCTTGTTTTGTTTCCTCTTGTGCTCGTCGAAGGCGAGCTTCAATTGCATCTGTTAGTCGACGGAGTTGGGCTGGCTCATCTCCCAACTTTGGTTCTCTCGATGGCAGAGGTGCAGTGGAGGCGGCACGACTAGACTGAAGGGCTTGTTGTACCCCTCAAAGTTCAATTTCAATTCTATCATACATTTCTTCTTGCTTGGCTTCTTGTTTCTCTGCTATTTCTAGTGAAGCATCGTTCAGGGCTGCTATGATGAAGTCAAAATCATCGGAGGTGAGGACAATTTGCATCTTGGTCATGGTAGCTTTCAATTTATTCCGGGAAGAAGGTTTTGGGGGGGGGGGACCTTCCTCTTCTTCAAGGGGTCAACCTCATCTCTGGGCGGTGTTACTTTGTCTTTCTTTTGTTCAGCTTCTCTGTCCTTCATCTCTTCTACATCGCCATCACCTCCTCGGTCAGGTGACATTGAAGCAGTCTTTCCTAAGGTACTTCTTAAATCTTGGACCTCTTCAGTCTTCTTCTGTTTATTGGTTCCGAGTGTATTCTGTTCTTTATGAGTGTCCTTTGGGCTGTCAAGATCAGATATCTTTGCAGGGTCGGCGGGGATAAGGAGGTCAGTGAACCATTCCTTGGTGATCTCCTCAAGGTCTTCTTCTATAAGTTTGTAATATGACTGGAGCTTCTCTTTATGTTCATATGCCCGCACTGTAATGTAGATAAAGTGTCGATCTGCGCTGAACTTCATTAGGGGTTGGAACCTCTGTAAGGTGTTCAGAGTCATGCGAGGCTCATCTTCGATGGATCTCTTTAGTTGGAGGTAATATGTATGAAACACATCATTCAACTTCCATTGTTTGTTCTTATCACTTGAATACCACAGGGTAGTGAACTTCACAGCAAGCAGTTCAAACGACTCTATGTCTGGGAAGGTCGTACCTTTTGGCATCTCCTAGGAAACAAATGAAATGAGGATCAAGAGCCAGCTGAAATGAAATTCATAACCCTGATCCTATGCTTCTCAGCAATCTAGTTCCAATTGGTTAACTAGGTACTTTGCCTAGTTCATCTATAGGCCTTCCGCGCACTTCCCTGTGAGGTCAACGACAAAGCCAGTGACCTACGTAGGTCGGTTCTTCCTTGCTAACTTTCCAGCTATCAGTTGACATGCTAGGCGCACTGTGCCACTCTGGATGGAAGCTACCTTGTAGCCTCTTTTTCCCTTCTCAACGTCGCCATATGTATCCTTGATCTTCTATGCGAGTGCGCAATCTGTGGATTTTCCTGGATAAAACTCCTGCGGGTCGGGTCCTTGCATACTCAGTCTTGTGATCCTGTGGATCAACATTGGGTCAACTGTAATGCGATGGTCTAGCCATAAGTAGCCGCCATGGTAACACGATAGTAGCAACTTGACACATGCGTTGACTTCCTGGTGTCTTCCAAAGTGTGGGATCTTCATGACATTCAACAGGGTGGACTGCACAAGGTTCATCGTCCATGACTGGGGGATTATCTTTGAATTCTTCCCCTTCATTCTAGTTAGGTAATTATATGGGGCGAGCATACCATAGATCTTTCGATCTATGAGGTTGAAGTCGTTGAACTTCAACGCTGTGATCTTGTCCTGGTCTACTCGAACTGCGTGTATCCCCTTCGGGAGGTACGCAGTAACTATGGTGTACTCGAAATCTCTTGGTACACTATCATGATTCACCGTGCCATCTAGAGGTGGGATGTAATCGGGAAATATGGTTGGAATCAGCTTCACATTTGCTAGGTCGTCTTTGTGCTTGGTTCTCTTTTCTGTTGATGGCCGGGATAGTCCGGCTCCGCGAGTAGTTGACAAACAGGCTTGCACTGTTCTCGTCGATGAAGCTTATACGCTTGCAGACATCGACATTACTCTTTCAGTCATGAGATCGATGAGAACTTCTTTGACAACTTTCTCTGCAGTGCTGAACTCGTCCGACATACACGCTCGGGGTTGGAAATCTTGGGTTCGAGGAGTAACTTAGACATTGTAATGGGATAGAGGGAAATAATGCAATGATCACTGTGCAAAATCAACGAGTCTGCGAGCTCGGATTCACAGTTAGAAAAAGTGTTCTCGGTGCATGGCGCGACAGGATAAATAGGTAACTTGGCAACGGATATATTGCAATGGGCGAGAAGCCTTCATTAACTCTATTAAGTCCGTTACGGCACGGTCCAATGGTCTGGTGGCGAACCATAAATGTCTTTCTACCCGTTCGGGGGGGTCGGCCTAATGGTTATATTGTTCCCAACGACTGTATTTCTTCGCCATGGCAAAGTGCCATGTGACGTTGTTCTGTTATCCCGACGAAGTTCCAATTTTGCAAATTTTCCTTCTGCGAAGTTCCCTCTGGGACCTTCTATAACTTGTCGATCTTAGCTCTCTTCTTACTTAGTTTTCTAGCTTTCTTCCCAATGAGCTTCGTCTCAGTATTCCCTTTTGCATTCTGATTCTTATATTCTTTTGGCATAGTTACTTCACGTTGTTGAGATTCTTTCCTAAGATTCGAGGGTGGTACTTCTTCTTTAACAGGAATAGGTACTTCAATCTTTTGTGGGTCTTCTAGTGTTCTTGCAACTTCGACATCCGAGTCTTTGGTGTTAAATAGCTTCGATCTGTTCTTTTGTTCTTCAATCAAGTGTGCGATCCTTCTAGTCATGAAATATTTTAACTCTTGCTTCTTCTGCTCTAAAACTTCTTCTTCCTTCCTTCTGGCCTAATCTTTTTCAATCCAAGGTTTTCCTAGTAACATGGTAAATGGTGCACAATCCTCAGTAAATTAATAATCTCAAAATCTTCCTCTGTCGAAGTTCCATTGACATTCATAGATATCTCGGTGAGCTTTCCACATAGGTTTATCAACTTTCCTCTAAATATCCCTATTCCTCCAATGAAGGAGTCATAGCAGGTTTCCCTAAAAGTTCCCAACTTATTTATGTCATGATATTCACCTATGTTTCCTCATCTAGAACACAGTCAATGTCGAAGTCTCCTATTCTTGCTTCTATGCATGCTTTTTCTTTGAAGATCTCTGATAAGATGACATGTCGGTGATCATTCAAGGTTTCTTTTATCTGTAGCAATATTTTCTGATTCTTTTTGGGGTTCTACCATAATCATAGTTTCTAGATCTGCCTTAGGGTTTTCTTGTCTCATGCTCATTCCTTCAAGCTTAGCAATCATTCTAGGGAAATCCAATACTTCATGGTCCATAGCTTTGCAACAAAGACAACTAGGTCTTCTCCCAGGGCATTCCTTAGCAAGATGTCCCGATTTTCTGCAACTGTAACAAAGGGTTAATCCTCTCTTTTTTTTAAATTATTCCCAGCCTTTCCTGTACTGTGTGTTAGGATCATGGTAGCTAACCCGCAAACATTTATTTCTAGGATCCTGCATCCACTTGTTAGTCCAAACATTATTTCTATGCATATGCATGTAAAAACTTCCTATGTTATCCATACGAATTTTCCTTTTTACCCAAGCATGTTGACTCTCACATTCCTTAATGTTGATTGTACTCATTCCCATGCTCTCAATAACTATGGGAAGTGACTTTTCACCCAAACTGCTTACATGTATTCAGTGATTGGGGCTTTGATACACTCAAAATAAAATAGAAGGCTCATACCAAAAATAATAAGGAAGTGACATGTGATTAACAGACATGAATAATCCTTCCTTAGATCCCCTCTCTCTCTTGGAAACTTATCCCCCATGACTCTATCCATGTCCATTTGCAGCCAACATTACATTTTATTTTATTATTTTGTATATACAATGTTTACAAATTACACGGCTTGGCCCATGTCCATATATCATATTTACATTACTAAACTAGGGATTAAAAATAGGGATGTTAAAATTGGAGAGTGCCCTCACCTTTTTTATTTGACATATGCATCTCCAACATCTCTAAAACTCATTCCCGACGTTCCTGAAGCTTGAGAATGTGTAAGAAACATCCCCAATTGGCTAGGACGATTTTGGGAACTTGTGAGCTTTTTGGGAGCTTCAACATCAAAGAAATGGGAGCTTGGATACTAGTTACCGAAATAGAGAGCTTTGAATTAAAAATATAATTTTGGTATTAATAAGTACCATCCATATTATTAAATTAAAATATAAATATTTTTATTCCATTATTTCAAACATATAATTTATTACAAATATTTTTATTATATTTATTCAAAATATCACTATAAAACAAAGACTAAACTACAAGTAAATATTATTTCAAAAATTACTTAAATAAAAAACCTAATAATACTCATTTTATAGTTGTGGATATGAAAAACTTATAATGCATGTATGTTTGCCTTCAAGCCCAAAATAAACATGAAAGTTGAATAAATCAATACCCTATGTGACAAGCATTTACTCTAGTCTATTGTTGCTATCAACCAACCATATCATTGACTTTTATTGTATGTTCATATTACAAGAGTATTACTATTTAGCTTTTTCCAATCAACAAGAATAAGCCTTCAAATTTACAAAGATGTTTGAAGCTTATATATGCAAAGTTTAATTTTAAAAAGATATTAAAATTTTAGGCGTTCTCTTCTAAGTTTTTTCCCTTTTTGCCAGAATAGACCACATAATCTTCACAAATCACAATTTTTTGTTGTTTAAATTGCATTTTTGAATGTAGAAATAGATTTAGAGTGTTGAAAATCAATCCAATATGCAGATTCAACAATTTCTCATAGGATTTAGGGCAAATATCCCAAAAGTAAAGTTGAAATTAAAATTAAATATGGCTAACTATTTAATGGTAATGTTAAAATTTAAATTAAAAGAAAAGGTTAAAGAAAATAAAGTTTAAGAAATATAAGTTGTTAAGTTTGTATTTACAAGGAACTAAAAAGATGGCGAAAAATGAGGAGATGGGTAAAAACGGTAAAAAAAAGAAGGAAGAATAACATTAGAGTGAGGAATAAAAGATAAAAATTAAACCAAGAAGTAAAAAAGAAAGAAGAAATTAAATAACAATAACAATAATAAATAAATAAAATAATAATATTTTATTTTTTTAAGAAGAAGATTATAGTGGGTTTCCAAGATTGACTAAGTTGGTAGTTATCTTGTCATCTTCAATATCGATTAAAATTATTAGGATGTTTTTGGGGTGGTTATGGAGTTTCTTATAAAGAGACATGTGACACATGAGGAGGATCACAAGTGTGACTTATAAGTTATAATGCTCTTGTACTTGGTCTTCTTTCTATTTTTTAGATTATTCTTGGAGGGCGCACATGTGGAAGGTTTCTTCTTGCTATTTATGGATATTCTGCTATTTTGGGGTTTTTATTATTATTATTATTATTATTATTATTATGAACACTCCATTCACTTGGCATCTAGCACATTCATCCATGAGAGGTTGTTACCTTGGAACTCACACATATAGAGTGGTTGCATGCATGCATATTCTTGGAGGGTGCATTTCATGTGGACACTGGACATTTGACTTGGTTTATTGCCTGTTTTTGGTGGTGCATACCCTTCATGAGAATTATTTGGTACAATTGTGAGACGAGGGTGATTTTCCTTAGAGAGACTATTTTCCACATGTTGTAACATGGTCAACCAGGATTTAGGAGAGATATAACTACTCCATAATTATAATATTTGTTTGACTTGTCATGTAGTTAGTTAAAAGATAATAATATTTTATTGCATGAGAGAAGAGACTCACTCTATAAATAGGAGCTCTCTCTCCATAGTAATGGTTGGGAAATTTGGGGATTGAGGATCTCTCCCCTCGAGCTACATTGTACATCATTTTGGAAGCTTAGCGAAATATTGGAGGTATTGCATTTATCTTATGTGAAGCTTTATTATGCAAGTTGTTCACATGTTTTTTATTTTGTTGAAGCCCTTGTAAGTAGTCATGAAGGCCTTGTTATGGTGTATCTACCATTTGGATAATGTAACGTGAGAATTTCATTCCACTTATATTCGTTGTTGTTATATTAAGCTTGCATTAAACAAGCTAGGTTGTTGATTGAATTAATATAACATTCCCTTCATGGCTTCATTTTATAGCACCCGTGGTTCTCCAAGGATAATTTTCAACAAGCTAAGGCCGATTTGTGGCATGCATAGTAGCACTTATTTTCCTTACACATTTACACATTAGCCATCTTGGATTGATACCACTTTGACTTCATTTATCCCATATATGGATTGACACTTGGTCTAGGGGTTTAGACCTTCATATTCCTTTTCTACACCACTCATTTATTTCACGTTTACTACAACCGCTAGTTTTGTTAAGGGTTACTCCTGATACATCATCTAGAGCCTCTACTCCATAGCCTTATCAATCCTACCTATTAAGGAAGACCCCCTTGAGTTGGAGAGCCAACTTAAAGTGGGAGGAAGAGATATTGAGGTGACAATGAGCAGCCTTCCCAATTTGCACAAACTAACCCCTTGATGCTTAGGAATTTACATCATACGAGGGTTCTAGATTTCATTGTAACAGTAATAACATTATGGTTTATTGGTTGCAAGGTGAGTATGCTTGCATGCTTATCCTTCCCCTCATACTCTGTAGGATGTGTGAGTGAAAAACAATCGAATACGTCTATCTTGTGTTTTCTTGGAATTGCTTCCATGACTATAAAATCTCCTCTCCTCTTGTTTAGTATCCCACAATGGTTGTTAGTGCTAGTCTGTGATAAAATATAAGTCCCAATATACCATGTTTCTTATGCCAATGAGAGTAGCTATAAAGGAGTGGTGTTTTTGGGTTAATCTTGACTCAGTTGTAGAGTCATTGATTCAGTCATTGTTGGGTTTATTGTTAGGGGTTTACGGGCCCATGGTATCAGATAACCCATGGTATTTGATGTGAATCTTAGCATGTATTTGCATGGCTATCTCCACGCCATGGATGTATTTGAATGGCTATCTCCACTACATACATGTCTTTGCATGGCTATCTCGAGGCTATGCATGTCCATGCATGTCTTTGTATGGCTATCTCCACTCCATGGATGTCTTTTCATGACTATCTCCATGCCATGCATGTTTTCACATGGTTATCTCCACTCCATGCATGTCTTTGCATGGCTATCTCCATGTCATGCATGTCTTTACATTATAATCTAATTCTGGTAAAGGAATTGTGGTTGTAATTGATGAAGCCTATTTAATGGCTTGAGATATTCCATTGCAAGAAGCCTCAAGTGGTCGATGATGGCCTAGATTGAAGGTGTTGGTTCTCCCGATTAAGTGTTTCCAGGATAAATATTAGCTCTATGTGTATGCAGTTTTTGTTGTCTTTGATATTTATGTCTTAGTTTTTAACATGGTATCAAAGCTAGGCAAACCCAGACACTCCAAGGAGAGTGGTTTGATGTTGAGTTCCATGCTTATGAAATTGTTGGTAAAGTGAATGGCATGTGGAAGAGAGATATGAACACAAATTGAAGTGATGGTTCATAGGTTTATGAACCATGGTGGATGACACATGGAAATGGAGCATAGGCAAAAGTGCATTAAATATGAATTACTCGGTGAATGAGTGATTTGGATCACTATATTTGGAGCAAGGAGGGATGTTGGTAAAGAAGTCGGTAGATGCCTCTTGCATCATTTTCTCAGGAATAAAGTGGATTGATGTGGAGTATAGGAAGAAGCACGTTGAGGATGAAGTACTCAGTGAATGAGTGCTCTGACTCATTGTATTTGGAGTAGGGAGGGATGTTAGTAGATGCTTCTTGCATCATTTTCTTAGGCATACACTGGATAGATGTGGAGCATAGGTAGAAGTGCATTAAGGAAGAAGTGCTTGGTGAATGAGTGCTTTGACTCATTGTATTTGGAGCAAGGAGGGATGTTGGTAAAGAAACTAGCAGATGTTTCTTGCATCATGTGCTCTGACATGCAATGGTAAGATAAGTACTTGGTCCATGCAATTATATTTAGGGTAGGAGGGATGCTTGCAATGAAATAGGTTGATGTTTCATAGAATCATGTGCTCGAGAATACAATTGTAATTATTTTTATGGAGTTGGATTTTATCACATGTAAATGGGCATATGGTTGTAAGACCTATTTAAGCATGTGTACCCCTGGTTTGATGGTTCACTGATATAAAGTCTAGACATGGACCTAGGTGATAGTGCGCATGTTGTATTTGTGATCCCCAATTTATAAAATTTGATGGGGGTAGGTGTTTATCCCAAGTCAAGTTTAAAGGGGGGATGTTGGGTTAATATCGGCTCAGTCATAGAGTCATTGATTCAGTCATTGTTGGATTTGCCGCTAGTGGTTTACAGGCCCATGGTATCAGATAACCCATGGTATTTGATGTGAGCCTTTGCATGCATTTTCATGGCTATATTCACACCATGGGTGTCTTTGCATGGATATCTCCACTACATGCATGTCTTTGCATGTCTATCTCAAGGCCATGCATGTCCATGCATGTCTTTGTATGTCTATCTCCACTTCATGGATGACTTTGCATGGATATCTCCATGCCATGCATGTCTTCACATGGCTATCTCCACTCCATGTATGTTTTTGTATGATTTTTTGCATGACTATCTCATGGCCATGCATGTCTTTGCATGGCTATCTCGAGGCCATGCATGTCTTTTCATTGTAATCTAATTATGGAAAAGGAATTAGGGTTGTAATTAATGAAGCCCATTTAATGGCTTGAGATACTCCATTGTAAGAAGCCTCAAGTGGACGGTGTTGGCTTGGCTTGGGAGATTTGGCCAAGGTCAATATATATCTATGGAGGTGTTGGTTCTCCTAGTTAAGGGTTTCCAGGATAAATATTGGCTCTATGTGCATGCTTTCTTGTTGCAATATTTTTATGTCAGTTCTTAATAGTTGTTGCCTACAAACATAATGATTAATTGGTTATGAAGTGAATATTCTTGTTTGCTCAACCTTCCCCTCCTCCTCTATGGAACGTGTTTTGTGAGTATGTACATGCGGAACAACAAATATATTCCTATCTTGAAACAACAAGCAAACATTAGCATACATCCATACCAAAAACACAATCCTCTATGACAGTTATTTGTGAGGGAAAACTTTGTGATCATTCCATCATCACTTAAGTTAATGACTATAAACATCGCTTTCATAAAACCTTGCAAATGCATATTTGAATGTAATGTCTCGTTTTACATCAAGGACACTGTATTTTTCCTTAACGAGAGTACTTAAGTGCAGTGCATGACATACATCCTTGCTAGGTATATATTGCATTACAATATTCTTTTTAACATATAACATTTGTGATCCTATTTTTAGGATATAACATAGAAATATTTGTAATTATGTCTAAATAAACTTAGATATGCTTATAAACCTTATTTTACAACATTTATGTACCATCAAGATGGGAAATAATAGACTTTGACATACACACTAGTAATTTCTACATATATCACTAATTGGTTTCTAACCTTTGTAAATTAACATTTAATTACATTGAATGTGTTTCTTTATGGAGTTGTCTCTGTTAAAAAAAAATCACATTTAAACTAGTAAGCATGTACAAACACCATTTTTCAAATCACTCTCTCTATATTGCTTTATATTTTTCAAATAAATTGCACAAAATGAACAATGTGATCCATTTTTACTCAATTTTGTCATGCTGGGTAGAGACTGAATTTGTGGGTGTGACAATTAAATTCTATTTTGTAGAAGATAGAAATGTTTGTGAGGTTTTTTGTAATAAATTTAGAGGTGTTCTAGCCAATTTTGGTTGAATTGTTGATGCCAAAATTAGTTGTACCTTCATCATGTTGACTTCATATTTATTTTTTATCTCTAGTTTTTAGCATCATGCAAGAGCAAAGATGATTGTCAATGTCTAAAAAACAACATAACTCAACATCAACTAATCTATAAATCACACATATTGTCATTATTTATCAAGGTTTTGGAGGAGAATTCCTTAAAATGACTTTAAATTTCAAGGTTCGGCCTATAAGGATTACAAGGATATAGATGTTAAGCCTAAGTTTATGGTAGAAGGAAGTTCATAGGTTTGTGAACATAATGCATGGGAGATAAGACCTTATATGATTAGTTCTTCACTGTATTGTTCATATT
>ML815178.1:75707-87748 GCA_009831015.1 Picea engelmannii | reverse complement strand
TGTCAGTCGTAGATATGGGCGCCAGTATCTCATCTGTTCATATATGCATTGTTTTTAATGTGTGAGCGCAAAGTCATATTTTCTCCGAAAATTAGGATAAGTCCATCATGTGGGTTTTCCCAAAATTTTCCCTGTTTTCATCACCATGGGGTTAGACATCAAACCTTTAAACCTCAAGGATATGGTTCAACTTCGATCATCATGCCTGTTTTATTGGGATAAATCAAACTACCCTATGTTCTAACCTAATTACCTATGACAATTAGCCCAGATTAAACTGTTGGACTAAGAAATTACTCTATCCTGGGGTTATTTGACCAAGATTAGGCAGTTTGGTCAAATTTATTCACTATCTAACCTAACTTGCTTGGCTAAGATTAAACAGTTTAGCCAAGCTTATTCCCTACTCCTATCAACATCAATTTAAAAGGACTTGGCCATGATTGAACTATATGAACCAAGTCATTGTCATTGCATGGGGATTTATCCAATTTCTTCTATGCCCTCTTTTATTCTTTTTCTTTTTCTTTTCTCAAATTATTTGTAGAATGGAAAATCATTTGACAAACAAGACACTAAAGTGATAACATTTCAATCATCAGTAGATCCTATAAATTATAGGGTTATAACAGTGGCTCCACCTGGGGATGGTACTCTCCTTATGAAGTGCCAAGAATCCTACTTCCTGATGTTCTGAAAAAAATTTCTTCACGGTAGCCTTTGTTGTTTGATTTGTTTTATTTTTGAAAAATTGATGATAATGTTCAGTGGCTTAGGGCCTTCTCTGTGGGCTTCAACCATCTGATCAAAGTTATTCACCCAAAAACTTGTAAGAAAAATGAAATGATTTGTATAATGGAAAGGTGAGACTGAAAGTCCCTACTGAGGAGGTGAATATTGCTTAAACATTCTGCCATTCACGGGTCCTCCTGGCATATTGGTCCCATCACTGTTGTTGAGTAGGAAGGCATTATTCCCTCTGAATGAGTGAATTATGTAAGGTACCTTCCATAAACTATAGAATTTTTCATGCTTCCCCTTATCTTCATTTCAGGCATCCCATCTCAGAACCAGGTCACCTAGCTCAAAGTCATCTTCTTTAGTTCTTTTGTCGAAAATATTTTTAATGCTCTCCTGGACAACCTAAGTGTTGTTGTACACTTCTTCTTTGGACTGCTGCAAATGGATCATCTGGCTTATCCTTCTTTGGGAATCATTCGGCTCGGCTTGCATCTCTTGCAACAATTTCATGACAGGAACCCCTAAGGAGGTAGGACAAATTGCTTTAGTGCCATAGACCAATTGATATGGGGACATACCAATTGACCTCTTGGTGGTCAGTCTGTCAGCCCACAGTGCGAAAACCAGCTTATTATGCCATGACTTTTTGTTTTCTTGCAACGTCTTCTTAATAATGTTCACCAGGGTTTTATTGGATGACTCTGCCAGCCCATTTCCCTGAGGGTAATAGGCTGTGGAATGCCCCAAACCGATATGATATTGGTTGCAAAAATCTATGAGCTTCTTGGATTGGAAAGCAGTTCCATTGTCAGTTATAATATTTCTAGGACAACCAAAACAAGACAAGATATTATTTTCTAAAAATTTATTAATGACAGAGTTAGTAGCTTGCCTGTTGGGTACAACTTTGATCCATTTTGTGAAATAGTCCATAGCAGTGAGAATCCACCTATGTTGGCCCGAAGAGGGGGGATTTATTTCTCCGATAAAGTCTAATCCCCATTGCTAGAAAGGAGCTTCAACAGAGATTGGTTTCAGGGGCAAAGGGAGGAGTTTCCTTTTGCCCTCGAACACCCGACATTTATGACACGAAGTCACTTTCTGATGCATATCAGCGAATAGTGTAGGCCAATAGAATCTAGCTCTAAGAATTTTATTAGCTGTGATCTTTCAGTTCAGATGACCGCCACAGTCTCCAACATGAAAATCCTACAATACTTTGTCAGCTTCATCCTTTAACAAGCAATTTAACAAAATACCTCTAGGATCCTTCCAATATAGATTGCCTTATAGAATGCAAAATTTTAATGCTTTCAATTTCAAAAACCTAGCTTTAGTTTTGGTCAGACCAGGGGGAGCTTGTAAGTTATGCAAAACAAATATCAGGTCTACATACCATGGAGAGTTCAGAAATACCTCTTTCACGCTTGGAGTCGCCTGCTCTCCCTGTTCATCTACTGCAGCTAAGAAATTAATATCAAGAGCATGGAAATTGGATTCAGCCATTAACTTTTCTAGACCTTGACCTTTAATCAGTTTAGTAGGCTTAATCTCTATGTCATATTACAGAATGATAGCAATCCATTTTCCTCTTCTACCATCTAGATTGTCCTGGGTTAAAATGTCCTTTACTACTGTGTTCATAGCATATGCAATGGTGTGGGAGTGGAGAATATATACTCTAAAATATTTTATAGCCTTTACCAGGGCAAAAGTTTGTTTCTCCATTATTTTATAATTCAAAGCAGCATCTCTTAAAGATTTATTGAAAAAGGCTATGGGTTTTTCATACCCTTTGTTGTTTTTTTGTAGTAACACTGCTGCAATGGTATGTTCAGAAGCGAAAGAAAAAAGGTAAAAATCCTTAGTGAAGTCAGGACTAATCAAGACTGGAGCTTGTGTGAGTCCATGTTTAACTTGTTCAAACGACTGCTTGGATTCAGAGTCCCATTTTATTTTTGTGTCCTTTTTTAACATGTTGGTGATGTTCTTGAGAAGCTCAGCCAGGTTAGGTATGAATCTTCTCAGAAAGTTTATTTTTCCAATGAAAGATTGTAATTCTTTAATATTCCTTGGGTGTTCTAGTTTTTGAATGGCTTATATTCTGTTGGGATCTATCTTAATATCGTCCTTAGAGATTATGTGCCCCAACATTTTTCCTTCCTCTAATCTAAAAAGGCTTTTCTTAGGGTTCAGAGAAATCCCAAATTTCCTGCATTTCTCAAACACTCGTCTGAGATGTCTTAAGTGCTCATCATCGGATTGGGAATAAACAATTACATCGTCCAGATAAATGACAATAAATTTGCCAAGTTCTTCCACAAAATCGATGTCCATCTCTCTTTGGAAAATGGCCCCAGTGTTCATCAACTCGAAAGGCATTTTTACGTACATGAAGGTACCCCACGGTGTTGTGAAAGTTGTTTTCTCTTGGTCATCTGGGTGAACGAGAACCTGGTTATATCTTGAGAAACCATCCAGTAAAGAGATTCGACTGGATCCAACTACCTTTTGTAATATATGGTCCATTTTTGGTAGTGGATAGTTGTCCTTTAGGGAGACTTTGTTCAAGTTTCGAAAATCAATGCAAAGCCTGATTTCCCCAGTTTTCTTTCGGGTCAGGTCCAGATTCGAAACCCATTTGGAAAATAATAAAGGGACTATAAATTTAGCATCATACATCTTTTTGATTTCTTTTTCTATCAGGGGAAGTAACTTGGGATTGATCCTTCTAAGTTTCTGTCTGAAAGGTTTTTGATCTTCTTTTATCAGGATCCTATGTTGAATGATGCTTGTGTCATAAGATTTCAAATCTTCATAACCCCAAGCAAAAACGTCAGCATATTCCTTAAAAAGTTCAATGTATTTGAGTTTCTACTCAAAAGGTAAGGATTTGGAAAGTTTTACTATCCCGGGTTTTTCTTCTGTCCCTATGTTACAGTCTTCAACCTCTTTCCCACTAGCTTCAATTTTAGGTTTTTTAGCCACATCATTAAAATCAAATAAGTCTTCTAACGGAACTAAACCCCTAGGCAAAACATTACTCTTCAAATGCAAAACATCAGACTCTATCTCATCTTCACCTAACTCTTCTAAATCTACTTTATTTACACTGTCATTTCCAAAATTGGATTTATTCACTTTTTCATCATCATTTTCTAAGTCTATGTTTGTACACTCGAAATCATTTTTACATTGTAGAAAATATTCAATTTGGTCATCATTCCCAAATACCTGCCAGTATTTGATGTTGTCCGAGACATTCGATCTTCACTTCACCTCCACTGTGTATGGGTGAGTGGAACAAAAAGGTATGTTGCACGTAGCTACCGACGTAGCTAACCCATCTGCTAAAATATTATGTCCCCTGGGGATCACCTACAAATCAACTTCAATTAAACATTTAAGGGCATCCAAAACAACATTTATATAAGCTCTAAGCCTGGGATGTTTTGCTGCATACTCACCTTTAATTTGTTTGATAATTAATTCAGAATCACCTCTTACCATGATTTGTTTCGAAACAACCTTCTTTAGTAGTTTCAATCTGAGCATCAAAGCTTCGTACTCTGCTATGTTGTCAGTGCATTGAAAATTTAGTTTGTAAGAATGGTTTTCCGAATACCGGGATTTGTGATTGTGCAACCAAACTCCTGCTCCAGCTCCTTCTTTGCTTACAACTCCATCGAAATCCATGCTCTAGAAATCTGTTGGAAATTCTTCACTTATTACAAGTTTCTTCCCTTTTTCTTCGGTGATTTCTTGGTCTTCGTTTAGGTCAAATGTATCTTCTTCCAACTGAGCGATTTGATCTCCCATATCGCCGTCGTTATATAGGATAAAGGAATCTAGATCAAAGTGTGCAGAGTAAAGAGGATAGTTATGTGGTTTTTCTTGGTTGTTGACCATATATTTCATCAGCATTTCTCTGTATAGTCTTCTCTGTTGTCTGAATACTGGGATGGTAGCATATGACATATCCAATTGCAAAGTACCTTTCAATTTAGCTCCCCAAGACCTGGATAGCAACATACCATATTTTGGGGGAATTTCTAGGACCACAACGTCCATAACCATGCTTTTTGCTGGAATCTGAACCAAAGTGATACATAAGTCCTTGATCAATCCGATACATCTGACTTTGCTGGAGTCAAAAGAGTGTAAGTCCTTGTAAGGTCTGGTGACTTCAAGTCCTAGTTTTTCCATCACTGCTTTAGGCATCAAGTTATGGGAAGCGCCTGAATCTAACATAGCATTATGTAGAATCAGGTCATGTATATTAAGGCTGATGTAAAAAAGAGCGACAACACCAGTGTCAGTCTGACCATCAACCTCAGGGCCAAACAGGATTTTAGGTTGATCATCGGTAAGATTTACCGTGTTCGAATGATTCGTCGATCCAACGGTTAAGGCCTTTGTGCCTATATCAGGTTTAATGCTCAACGCTTTGATCACCTGCAATCGATAAGCATCCTTACTCATCAACTCGGAAAGGGGAATGGGAATTTTCACTTTGGCTAATTCCCCTTCGAGGCTGAAAGGGGTAGATGCTCTGCTTTGGCTCAACAATTCTGATTTGTCCATCGTAGTCTTCTGAGAAGAAGTACTTGGCTGGTTGGTTGATGAAACCTTAGTCTGCGTTGATCTTTGTAAAATGGTAGGGTTTCTTTTTGCTGGAGCTTCAGCATTACCTTTCTCAGGGATCTTCTTGGTTGAAGGCTTAGGAGCTTTCTTGGTTTCGACTGTTTTCTTCGTTTCGGTTACCTTTTTTGGGGAATTCTCATCTGTCTTTTTACTTCACAGATTGTACTGCCTGTGTACCTCCATAATGGCATTTTCAAACTCTTGTTGTTTGGTCTCTTCATCTTCCTCACTCATCTTTTTTTGAGAAAGAAGGAAAAGTTCTTGCTCTTCTTGAGTAAGGAAAATGGCTTCGTTATCGTGAATGCCCATGAGGTTTATGTGTGTGTCTTCTAATTCTTCAATTACCTCCTCACCCTTATCAACATAATTTTCCTGTAGGGGTGGTCTGATATGTTGATCAGGACCCCTCTGTTCTCTTTGATCCCTGGGATCTCTCTGCCTGATTTGAGGAGGATTTTTTCTGAAGTTAGGATTCCAAATTTGTGGAGCATGTTGGTTTTCTCTAGGGGAATTTCTTTTGGATACAGTAAGTCTCTCCATCATCCTCTCCATTGCCCTAGCTAAGGAATCTAGTTTGGAATTAGAAGAAGATGTGGAAGGTTCCTCTTTAATCATGACTCTCCTCTTCATCCTCTATTGTTCTCTTTTAGCCAACAGGTTAGCCTCTACACTTATCATGCTTTTCTGCATTTCCTCTAGGGTGGTAGAGTTTATTTCCCTTAATTGATATGACATATCAACATCGAAACCGTCAGGGAATTTTATCAGTGCCAAACCTTGCGGGGGTTTAATATCAGCTGGAATCACATTATACAAATTGTTGAAATGGGTGCAGTAGTATTGTATTGTCTCTCCTTGATTCCTTCTGATGTTTTCGTATTCTAACAAGATCTGGAGAGGGATTTTATTTACCTCCCATCTGTCTAGAAAAATTCTCTGAAACGTAGTAAGGTCAACCATTGAAGCAACATGTAAACCTTTATACCATTTCTTAACGTCCCCAGTCAGACTCTGCACAAAAAGTCTCATTTGAACGTCATCTTCATCCACTTCCTGTAAGTCAAAATAGTCATTTATTTTATCAACATGTTGTTGTGAGTTCAAGGGCCCTGTACCATCAAACTATGGGAGTCTCGTTTGATAATCCTGGGGCATGTCGTGTAAAGGTGCAACCAACACCAAGGGAGCATATCTGGCCGCCATGATAACTGGAGGGGTGGGACAACAACCTGAATGATGGGTGGGGTGGTGGAAAAAAATGAGGAGGATGAGGGACTAACTAGCAGAGAGTGAGCAACTTGAGGTTTTGCAGTGGGAGATAGTACTTTAGGGGTCCGGGGTTGCAGGACAGCTGGATCTAGAACGGTTTCAGTCACAAAGCTATCAGATTTCGTTCTAAACAGGCTTTGTTCAAAGATTGTGTTGAAGTCGAGATCTTGAAGGGCAACAAGTTCCTCTGGAAGAGAAGGGGACCCGTGAAGGGGACTATGACTCCCTGAACCTTCTGCAATGTTTTTTCTTTCTGAGTAACTATTCTGGATTGTCAGTTGCTATCGCAGGTTCCAGGTCTGGGTGGGATCAAGTATAAGCTCTTTTAGGAGCCAAATTTTTATTTTTTATATTTTTATTTTTATGAATCCAAAATTACTATGTACAAGCATTTAACAACCTATGAATATTATTTCTTTCTCAGATTTATAATTTTTTTAGAAACAAAAATTTTATTTTAGGGAAAAAGAAAACGTGGGATTGAATGTTTGTTCAGCTCCCCAGCGAAGTCACCACTATGGTAACGCTCTGTAAGTTCCCAGAGGTTGTCAGAGAAGAAGAAACTTACTAGAGGTAACTTTATCCAACCACTTCAAAACTGGAATCTAGCCCTACCAGCTTCAGAGAGGGATCTCTCTGTATGATTTAGCGATGTTTTAACTTTAAGATATTAGGCTAGTTAAATAAAATAAGATTGAAAAGGTTTGTTGATGTTTTTTATTAAGTTGACTGAAAAGAGTTTACGCTTCCATTGGGTTATGGGGTATGTACTATAAAGGTGGAAATCTAAACATAAATTAAAAGATTCTTTTCACAGGGAAAGATAATGCATTCATTGGATTCTTTAGCAGTAAAATGATGAATAGCAGAAAATATGAGATTTATTAATTAAAGCAAAGAAGCATTTAAGAATTTCTTCACTGTAATATCAGAAAGATAAACATTAAGATCTTTCAAAGCCAGAAATAGGGTATACAAAGATAAATCCTCCAGCATGCGCTACTTCAAAAGATTAGATTAGAAAACAATATGATAACTGAGAGAGAAAAACATTTAACATAGAAAGGAATAACATTACCAATGAACAACACACGAGAATCCTGTGAAACGTCTCTTTGTATTACTGGAAGATCTCTTTGACAAAAATTACATTCTTTCTAGCTTACAGGGCGTAAAGATCAACCCTCAGTACATCAAAGTTTGAAGTATTTATAATAAAAATTACATACGATCCTGTCATTAAAGATTAGGATGTGGAAATCTAAATTTAGCTAACTAACTCAACAGAATACAAAAATTCAGGCACTGTTTGATGATGTGTTGAAACTTCATGCTGATTTCTGGGGTGAACCGTTGGTGAGTCCTCTACACAACTTCATCTGACTGGGCTTGGACACCTCATCTCCTTACTTGATCAGATTGCATAACTCTTCCCACCGAAGGTTACTGGGAACGCTGAATTTGAGCAATCTTCGGTATATTTCATCCATCTCTGTATACTTGGAAAAAGTTGGGTTGATGATGAAAATGTATGGTATCTTGTGTTGTATGCTGATATCTGACTGGAAAGCCTCTAAGAACGCTCTGCCTATGATACTACCATGTATTCCCGAGAATTTAGAACTATCTTTAGCCACAATGGCTAGTTTCATTTTATAATTAGAAAGTGTCATTAACTTGTCGTTTATGACCCTTAAGCTAGGGAGGCCATTCTTCTGCAGAGCTTCAATTTTACTGAAAAATCTTTGTACTCCTATGTCCATAGCCTGGACCTTTTCCTCCAGTTGTAACATCAGTCCTCTTTTGGTCAGGACCCTCTTGACCTCAAGGATGGTTTATGTCCTATCTTCAATTTTCAACTCCTCTAACTCTTCTCTAGTTTTTGAATTCAAGAATTTAATAATCTCAGTGGCTTCTGCGGGCATTTCTCTCAATTCTCCTCTTATCTTTTCAATCGCCTGCTTGCTTCTTTGCACCAGTTCATTCTGCTCAAACATGATTTGCACCATAGGCCATATTTCATTTATGGATTTGGTGATATCCATCCAGACATTTTCCTTGACCTCAGCAAGTGTTTTTCCTACCACTGTTTGCTTTTGAAGCTGTTACAATTCCTGTTTGAGCTTGTCTGATGTTTGTTTCTCTTTAGAGTAGATGGCTTGGTAAGAAGACTTGAGTTCCTAGAGGTTCTACACCTCCTTTTTAAGTCTGCTAAACTCTGTCTCTTGCAAATTCATCTCCTCCATGGATTTTCCTAGTTCTACTGTCTTCTCCAGAGCTGTCAGTGGAGTTGATGAGGGAATTTCTGCTGCAGATGTTGTGCTTACTCCTATGAGTGGAACTACGCTCAATGGAATGACCTCCATGGGTCTTGATTGTTCCTTCTCTTTCAACATTTTTTCCAATTATGCTTCCATCTCCTTCAACTATGCATTCTGCTCCATGATCAGCTTGAGCATCTCATCCTTGTCCCCTTCCATCTCAGCGATCTCCTTTGCATGTGAATATTCTATTGGTGGCAGTTTCAACTGTTTCCTCAGAGATGCTATATCGACATTTTTCTTTTTAAGCATCTCCTCGATTGCTTTCACATTCGAGGGATCATACCAGATCTTGAGGACTAGTTCTTCCAACGTCTTAATTATGTTATCCTTTGCAAAGGATGATATCTTCTCTAATTTTAGCTGTGTCTGGACATTACTCAGAGATGCCTGTAATTTGGTGGCCACAGTAGAAGCATTTGCCAATGTGGAGAAAATAATTTCCCCAGTTTTCCTATGCAGATCCATTTGATCAGTAGGATGCACATCCCTTTTATGAAACTTGAACGTTGCCCTTTTGTAGTCAGTGATTGCTTTTGGGTCTGGCACCTGTGCCTATAGGAATGCCATGTGGATTCTACCCTTCTCTGTGTTGAATGCAGACAATAGTCTATGCTGAGTTGTTGATGTTTGTTTCCAAAATTGAGCGTATGTACTGTTGGTCAGTGTCTGATTTTTCTTTTTGATTAGATCGTATTTCTAAAAAATACTCAATTTTGGTCCTGCTTTTCTCGACTAGTTGACTGGTGCAATATATGTGGGCTTCTTAGGAAAAAATGTAGAAATGATCTACTTGCTGCTTGAGATGAGGAGTGACCGGTCATCCTTCATAGTTGCAGTGGATTCGATTTCTTTTTCACCAGCCGTGTCAGGTGTGTGACTGGTTTTTGTCCTCTTGGTATGTAATTAGAAATCCTCGGTCAAGACTTCAGTGATAGGAGGTGAAGAATCCTTCCTGGGCCTTTTCTCCTTGGGAACCTGTTGTGTATTCATCTGTGAGATGATGATCGGAGGATCTTGCTATTCTATTTCGACCAAAGTGTTCGGTTCCCATTCCGTTTGATTCGCGAACTTCTCTATCTCAGGCTTGGGTGCATGAAAATATGGGGCATTTTTATTCTTAATCCTCATCTCAGAAATTGTCCCACATAGATCATAGTGCCATATGAAGCTAACGAAAAACGTCATCTCTTTTAACATTTTATTTGCTTCCTCCCCAGCACCTCGGCTATTGCAGATGAATGATCCTATTTGCCCTTTAATTCTGAGTTGCTATTTCTTTTTCAGTGACACAAAATGTATGTCATTTGACTTAATCATTTGTCTTATGTATTCCAAGGAAAATATCCTCATGGGTAAATACTTGGGAAATTTATATGGAGCCAACTTGCATCCATAAACTTTGATCTCTGTGTGATCTTGGTACAGGTACCAGTCTCCAGTTTTTGCAAGGTCCGAGAGATGTTAAATCCTCTGAATCTCCTCTTTTATTCTCGGTTCAGGTCTACCACTGAGCATGCTCACCACTGGGTGGTAGAACTGCTCGATAAATTGTTTGAAGATGAATTCTGAAGAATTTTGTCAGAGAAGCGAAGTCCAAGCAGTTACCTCATGCAGCTTCTCGTCCTGGTCCATCTTCTGCATTGAAAAGGAGAATCTGTCCACCTGAAAGAAAGTGAACATGTAGGCCAGTATTGAGGAATACCGGAACATGCCCTCTGTGGCAAAATTCAAAAATTGTTCATGAATATTGTTTGCCAAGAAAGTGTTGTAATCGAACTACGTGGTGCGTTTTTCTTCTATGGAGAAGATGGACAGAAAACCCGGTATGGGTTCATCAACCCATTGGTTAGAAAAATAGCCCAGTAGAGCACAGAGCGACGAAATGATTTGGTTTCCCTTTACTGAGAACAGGGAGGAAGGGTACGGGGGATTTGTCTTGGGGATCTTAGTAGCCTGGGGGAAGAAAAGCTCAAAAATATGTGCTCTCTGAGGGAATGATAAATTCTAGTAAAGCTCTGTGGTGACCTCGAGATTGAAAGGGGAGATGGATTCGGTTCTTGGGATCTGCATCATCTAGTCTATAGCCTCTGGTGTGATGAAAAACAGAGTTTCTCCTGAGGAAGATACTACGACTCTCTGGTCAGGGAGATAATGAGCCTGGCACTTGAGGGCAAACTCGAGGAAATGGTGGACCTGGGGGAAAAGATACAAAGGAAGGTTGGACTCCTAGAGCCCAATTTCATCGCTCTGATCTAAGAAAACCTCTTTAAGCCATGACTACAAATTTGCGAAGTCAAATTTGCACCTGGTGTCTGCAATTAAATGATATTTGTTGTCCAGGGGGATCGTGTCGAGATCGACAGGAGGTGGAAGGAAAGGATTTTCCTCATCTTCTGCCCTCTTTGATTTTGGCACCATCATTGTAAAAATACCTGCAAGTCAAACAATCGTTAGCGGGGATGACGGTGGCTATGGACGGTTGATTGGAACGAAGAGAAAACGATGAAACTGTGCTCTGGTGTGACAGGAAAGATATTTTCTGGTGAGACGACACAGTAAGCAGTGGGAAAATGAAGGGAAATGGTAGTTTTGAGAAAATGGATACCCGTTGGGCATGGGGGACGGGTCAACAAGCTAACGGATAAGTTAGCCAGTAATAAATTGCCAACGGGTCTTTTGGAGCGTGAGATGGCAGGTAACAATGAATGTCGAATATGATTGGATGACGTGGTGGGTGTTGATTGGGAGGTAACTATGGTGAAAGGACTTGTAACGGGTGAAAGGACTGACAAAGTAATGAGACGTGGTCTTCAGGGGAGAACATGGAAAATGATGTCATAGGGTGACAGGGTATGTCAGAACATGGGAGGCGGTGGGAGTCTAAACCAATGGATTCCTGCCACATAGAGGAAAAGGGGCCCGCCAGAAAACAATCCATTCCGGACACCCCCCCCTCCATTAAAAATAGATTGGTCGGGGGGGGTCTGAAAACTACCACGAGCTATCCATCGGCACGCCTGCCTCTGGACCCTAGATCGGTGCGCGGGGTTTAAACAACATTCC
>ML815178.1:52671-75596 GCA_009831015.1 Picea engelmannii | reverse complement strand
TTTGGTTATCTTTGATTCCGGACCCCCCCCCCGTTAAAGGTAGAACGGTTAGGGGGGTCCGGAAAAACTTTTCAGTCATAGATCTGGGCGCCAGTATCTCATCCGTTCATCTATGCGTTGTTTTTAATGTGTGAGCGCAAAGTCATATTTTCTCCAAAACTTAGGATAAGTGCATCATGTGGGTTTTCCCAAAATTTTCCCTGTTTTCATCACCATGGGGTTAGACATCAAACCTTTAAACCTCAAGGATATGGTTCAACTTCAATCATCATGCATGTTTTATTGGGATAAAGAAAACTACCCTATGTTCTAACCTAATTACCTATGAGAATTAGCCCAGATTAAACTGTTGGACTAAGAAATTACTCTATCCTGGGGTTATTTGACCAAGATTAGGCAGTTTGGTCAAATTTATTCACTAGCTAACCTAATTTGCTTGGCTAAGATTAAATAGTTTAGCCAAGCTTATTCCCTACTCCTATCAACATCAATTTAAAAGGACTTGGCCATGATTGAACTGTATGAACCAAGTCATTGTCATTGCATGGGGATTTATCCAATTTCTTCTATGCCCTCTTTTATTCTTTTTCTTTTCTTTTCTTTTCTTTTTCTTTTTCTTTTCTTTTCTTTTTCTTTTTCTTTTCTCAAATTATTTGCAGAATGGAAAATCATTTGACAAACAAGACACTAAAGTGATAACATTTCAGTCACCAGTAGATCCTATAAATTATAGGGTTATAACATGTACTAAAGGAAAATGTACTAGTTTGTGACATTGATCCTCAGAGTACTTATTGGGAATTACATGGAAATAAATCCTGGAGATCCCTAGAAGGTAACACTTATTAACCAAATATAAAAGTATTGTATTATTTCTAAATTATTAGTCCAAATCCACAATTAGTTTATTAGACAAATGCCAATAAACATAGATAAAACAAGTAAATCAAGAGGGAGAAACCTCCTCACATTGATTTACTCCCAAACAAAAATATTCAGGCCTTTATATTAAATTGAAACAAGAAAATATTTATATAATTTCACACCAATGAAAGCATTAAACCTTACACCAAAGTAGCAAGTTATACCTCATGTCTTCGTTGGTCATCAATCTTGGTAGTATGAGGGAACTCCATCAAGATTCAATTCCTAAGCTCCAATACTTCATCATTTATCTAACTACTAAATCTCCAATTTCTGATTCTCCAATCAAATGGAAGGGTACTACATGCATCACCCTTGATCCCGAGGGAAGAAAGGAATTAACCTCTTCTTGGGGACTAGGAACTTCAACCAATAATCAAGTTGAAGCCTATTGTGCATTGGATTTATTGTGCATTTATGAGCATTTAAGGAGTAGTGTTTTGCGAGGATGGTGACCTAAAATTCTTGCTTCGCCATAGAATTGGTCACCTGGATTCATTGTACACTACTTTCATAAACTCATATGATGAATTTTTCTTTGGGTCGAAAAAAAAAACTCCTATGATAACTAGGGAAGAGATTGAAAAACTAGGGGATGAATATCTCATGCAATATTAGTGTTCCTGCCAACCAATACACATAAAAATCCAATAACAGCTAGCTTCAACTATCACAATTATTAATCAAATACTAGTTAGCTTGGTTATCACTACCACTCTCCAATCTTCACTATCTATCATTGAGATTCTTGCGCTTCCATGTATATTTTAAATTAATTATATAGACTATTTATCATGGGATTCTTATGCCTACCAACTAATATGCTCAAGAATCACTCTATCCAGACTCTATAGTATCCTTGCTAGAGCATAGAGTTGAACACATGATCAAACCTTCACTACAAAAAGGATAATGGGAGATCTTTTTTTGCAACCTTGCATTGTAATTTGAAATCCCACCATGGAGCTATGGGCTAAAGATGATCCAAAAATGATCTAGAGAAGGCTAAGAATAACTCAGAACTTGCAGAGGAAACTCAAAACGCTCAGAATGGCTCTAGTAGATAGAGAAAGGGAAAATACTCAAAGTTCCCAAAACTCAGTGAAAATGTCATTATCGCAAAGAGCATGTCGCAAGATTTCTAACGACGCAGACGAATCTTCAAACAAAGTTACAGTTTGAAAGATATTCATAGTCAAAGTTGTTGTCAAACACAGCCAGTCAACATGGGACACATCATCATCCGTACTATTGACATCATCATGACGTCAACAGCTGACATGGCAAGGTGACATCATTGTATGGGATGTTGATGTCAACATGCCATGTGGCAACACTAGAGGTTGTCGCGTGGCACCACCTAGGAAGCACCATGTGTCAGTACGGAGTGACAAAGCAACCATGTCAGCATAAAGGTGGGCATATCAGTGGGTGCCACATGGCCCAATCATCAAGCAATACGTGGCAGCCTGAAAATGTCCAATGTTGACCTGAGAACGAATTTTTGTTTTAAAAAATATATGGCGGGTCCGCCAAATCTGGCGGACCACGCCAATATTATCAGCTGATAGAAGTATCGATAAGCGGGTACACTATAGTTAGTGGAGCATTCCNTCCAAAATGGAGTTCGGTGGGTTCGACCTCAGAACCTCCACCTTACCCAATGCCTTTATAACTCCTCAATAACCAACGTGCCACCGGTGTTGCTTAGTATATCCACCGCTTTTATTTTTTTAAAATAAAAATCCACCGAGAGCTGAGGGGAGGCACGAATGTACCGTATGACTGCAAGCATGGATTACGAGGCATAGACTATCATAATTGCAGGTTGCAGAGGGTACGAAAACCAAGACAAAATTCCTCTTGGGCTTGGGAGTGTGACAGTCGGATCGAAGTGTGGAGACAATCATTTTTGGGTAATTCGACGCCACGAATCCAGTGGTGATGTTTGTTTTATGATCTGAGCATTATTTTTGCAGCTTGATTCCAGAATGAGGTATATTCATGTATTTTCCAAATTCTTTTGTTGAGTTAATGAAAGAGCCTACCCATTTGAGAGCAGGACCCGGAGATGTAGTCCACCAGGGATGAACTCCGCTATCAAGTTTTTGTGTTCAGATACGATCCTTATGTTTCTTAATTTTTAAGTTTTCCCTTCTTTAATGGTGCACTTTAATTTATGCTCATTTAATACAATTCTTTTTAAGTCACGATGAAAATATCCGGGATCTTGTTGGTATCAGAGCAATAATCTTTGACTTGAATTGTTGATTGTGAATACTTACTAGGGCCAAGCGTAAGCAGGGTGAAGGAACTCTAAATTCTTTCAATCCTGAAGTTGGTCGTGTATCTAGAAGGAAGAAAATGGAAGAAGAGGACAAGTGTGATGAACAAGAGAAAAAAATTCACATGGTCTTTTATCGCATGTCAGAAATGGTCGAGCGAATGTATGGAGATTACAAGAAGATGATGAAGAAGAAAGGGAAGAAAAAGGAAGCACATGCAAATGATGATGCTTTGGTAAACCAAGGGGCTACAGGAGATCCTCATGAGCCTCTGTCTTCACCTTCGAGCTCTAGTTATTCTTCCTCTTAGCATTCTCATCATTCTCATCATTCTATCCATGAAGCTTCTTTTAAGAAACCATTATTAAATCTTGATGTAAAATTTGTTTTACCTATGTTTAATGGAGATGCTAATCCTGAAAAGATACATAATTGGATCCGACAGGTTGAAGTGTATTGTCATGTCCAACATATTGATGAAGAGGAAGTTAAAGTGCAACTAGCTTCTCTTCGGTTGGAAGGCACCGCTCTCATATGGTGGGAGAGCAAGCTTCAGGACATAAGTAAGCGTGATAAGTTTCTTTCCTCATGGTCAGAATTTAAATCAACGATAAGGAAGCAATTTTATCCATTAGCATATTTACATAAAGAAATGATAGAATGACAAACTTTAAGGCAAAGTAAAGGACAAACTGTACAAAGTTGCATAGAAGAATTTAGGAAGAAAGCTCTTGCATTGAACATTCCTTTGGATTCTTATGAGACTTTAATGAAGTATATCGGTGCACTTCATAGTTACATTCGAAAGACTTTGCTCTTGTTTAACCCCACTAGTCTTGACAAAGTTTGTGTGCAAGCCACTCACCTTGAGAACAAGGGGAAACATGTTCAAGAAGATCCCACAAAGAAACCTTCCAATTTCCCAAAAAATACTTTTAAGAAGTTTAAAAGGAAGGAAAAGAAGACCGCTACAATGACGAGAGAAGGATGAAAACCATCTCGCACTCATTGCAAGAAGAGCGATCATGATGAAGAACATTGTTGGAAACTGCATCCGAAAAATAAACTGAAACAATTCGGTGGAAAGGGGAAGACAAAAACCGTTGCTACAGTACAACAAGATCTTGGTTCTGATTCAGGAGATGAAGGAAAAATCACAACGGTTGGAGTACAAGGTAAATATTCTCTTCATGCTAGTTCTAGTTCCAATGATGAATCTCATGTTGATGAACGAATCAGGAATGAATTATTTCACATAAGGGTTGTATCTAAACATAATAAGATAGGTACATTGTTTGATCTGGGTTCCCAAGTAAACTTAATATCTTAAGCACTTGTCAAGAAAATGGGTCTTGAAACGAAACTGCATCTGAAACCTTATCCTCTTGGTTGGGTATGTGACAAAGAAAAACTTAATGTCACCAAACAATGTAGCATCAGATTTGTTATTGCTTCAAAATTGATTGATGAAATGGATTTGGATGTTGTACCACTTGATATATGTGGAATAGTGTTGGGAAGTCCTTTTCTTTATGATACAAAAGAAATCTTCTTTCTTCGTGAGAACAAATGCCACCTTACTAAAGGGGGAGTGGAATATATTATTAGAGCTCACAACATGAGGGAAAATACAACACTTGTTTGTGTAGGGAAAATGAAAAGACTCATAAACAATAATAAGAGATAAGTACTCATGGTCGTTAGAGAGAAAGATGTCGGGACATATGATGCTTTGCAAGGGTGTGACCCATCTCATAAAAATGAATTAACTGATATTGTTTCTAAGTATTATGATATTTTTTAGGAACCGGATGGATTACCTCCTAAGAGGGAAATCCAACATGAGATACATCTTCAGCATGATTCTCCTCTTTGTAATGTGGGCATGTACAGGATGTCAATTGTGGAGATGACAAAGATCAAGAAGTAGGTACAGGGCTTATTAGATCAAGGGGTCATTAGGCCCAATTCATCTCCTTGTGGTTCTATGATCATGATGGTGCCAAAGAAATATGTCATATGGCGAATGTGTGTCGATTATCGGGCCTTAAATAAAATCACAGTGAAAAATCAATACCCTCTTTCTCGCATAGATGATTTACTTGATCAATTGAAGAATGTTGTCTATTTCACTAAGTTGGATTTGCATAGTGCATATCATCAAATCAGAGTTGCAGAGTAGGATGCATGGAAAACTGCCTTTAAAACCAAACATGGATTGTTTGAATGGTTGGTTATGCCATTTGGGATTTGTAATGCTCCGACAACTTTCATGTGTGTGATGAATGATGTATTCAGGCCTTTCATATATGACTTTGTGATTGTATATTTAGACGAAATTCTTATTTTTAGCAGGACTTGGGATGAGCATGTGAGGCATGTAAAGCAAGTATTGGATACTTTGCAAAGGGAAAAGTTGTATGTAAAATTGTCTAAATGTGAATTTAGCAAGACTGCACTTGTATACTTAGGTCATATTGTAGGAGGAGGACAATTGGAAATTGACCCTTCCAAAGTTGATGTAATTATAAATTGGTCTAAGCCAAAAAGTGTAACCGAAGTTTGAAGCTTCTTAGGTGTAGTCCAGTATTGGAGGAGATTCATTCCCAACTTCTCCTTCATAGCATCTCCTTTGCATGCCTTAACCAGTGTGAAGAACACTTTTCAGTGGGAAGGAAAGCAAAAAAAATCTTTCGACACTTTGAAGGGAAAGATCAGTACCGCACCAGTATTAGCACTGTCGAATCTTCAAAAGCCTTTTGTGATCGAGACAGATGCTAGCAGATACGTCATGGGTGCAGTACTAATGCAATATTGTAAGCCTATCTGTTACCACTCTGAAACTTTTAACCAAGCTGTTGTTAACTATCCTACATATGATAAAGAGTTTTATGCATTAGTCTAGTGTGTAAATAAATGGAAGCACTACTTGTTAGGGAAGGAAACCATTATACATATAGATCACCAACCCTTACAGTATCTTCAAGAACAGACCAAATTGCAACAATATCGGCACTACAGGTGGATGGTTTTTCTACAACAGTTTCACTTGGTGATCAAGTAAGAAAAGGGTACAAGTAACAAGGTAGCTGATAATATTTCTAGACCTCCTATTGTTGCTTCTATTATTTTGAAGAATGCTTCTTTATCCCATGATAGCTATATAGAACAATATGCCATCGATGAATATTTTAAAGAATTATATACGAAGCTAACCCTTGGTGCATAGGTAGAGAACTATTGTCTGCAGGGAAAGTTACTTTACCATCTTGGAAAGCTATGTATTCCTATGAGTGAATGAGTCCATGTAATACGAGAAGCTCATACTTCTCTTGTGTCTGGGCATTTTGGGGTAGGAAAAACTATGGCTCATTTGCAGAGGTTTTGTTACTTGCCTCAAATGAAAGCAATTGTAACTAAATATGTAAAGGGGCGTGTGATGTGTTCTACTTGTAAGCCCACTAATAGAAAACTGGGGCTATACTTACCACTTCATGTTCCATCCCATCCATGGGAAAGTATATCCATGGATTTTGTAGGACGTTTACCCATGAACAAAGGCATTCATGATTATTTGTATGTTGTAGTGGATAGGTTCACCAAGATGTGTATCTTGATGGCTTGTAAAAAGTAGATCATTGTTGAGCAGAATGCTAATCTCTTCTTTTAGCGTGTTTGGGTTCACTTTGGATTACCCACATCTATCGTCTCGAACCAAGATACTTTTTGTCCCTGGACTTTTGGAGTAGCTTGTGGAGAATGATGGACACCAAATTGAAGAGGAGAATTTCTTTCCATCCACAGACTGACGAACAGACAGAGGTGGTAAGTCGAACAGTGGTACTTTTTCTTCAAGGCTACTGTAGCAAGCATCCCAAGGTATACGATGAACAGATACCCTATGTACAACATGTGTACAATCGAGCTTTACATTCATCCACTCGGAGTTCACCTTTTGAGACATATTTTGGGTACCTACCAAAGGTTCCTTTGGACTGGATTTATGTTAGAGATGTCGATGTAAATGAAGAATGAACAAAGGACAGAGACTGCAAGTTCATCCAGAGGATTCAATAGATACACCAGGTAGTCAGGGAAAAACTGGAGAAAAGCAAAGCACAATATAAGGCTCGACATGACAAGCACAGGGTTGATCATCAGTTCCAGGTTGGAGACCGAGTATGGCTTCACATCGGCAAGCAGAGGTTGAAGGGTGAAGCCAAGAAACTCAAGCCCATTCATTATGGACCCTTCACTATCTTGGAGAAAAGCAGTACCAATGCTTTTCGTCTGGATCTTCCACCTTATATGCAAGTTTACTCAGTTGTAAACGTTGAGAACTTGAAACGTTTTGAGCCTCCCATGATCATGGATCAAGATGAGGAAGTTTCAATACCATTAGTTGATGAGTTTTCACCTGAGTACCTGGATGAGCTATAGGAAGATATCATCATGGAAAGGAGGATGACGACTTCACACAGGGGTGATATTGATTATCTTCGAGTAGGCTTAAAAGGCACACATCCAAGCAAGGCAAAGTGGATCAAGAAAGACAAAGTGAGGGGACTCTTCCCTCACTTACCAGTTGATTGATGAAAGCTTTTGGTGGTCCAAAAATCTCTTAGTGGGAAGGCATGATCCAAAAAGGATCCAGAGAAGGCTAAGAATAAATCAGAACTCGTAGAGGCAACTTAGAACGCTCAGAATGGCTCCAGTAGACAGAGAAAGGGAAAAAATTCAAGTTCCCAAAACTTAGTGAAAATGGCATGATCGCGAATAATGTGTCACAATATTTATAACAGTGTAAACGGCTCGTCCAATGGAGTTATAGTTTTAAAGATGTTCACAGTCAAAGTTGCGGTCAAACAAGGCCAGTCAGCAGGGGACACATCATCATCCATATTGTTGACGTCAACAACTGACATGGAAAGGTGACATCATCACACATGATGTTGACGTCAACATGCCACATGGCAGCACCAGAGGCTTCCACGTGTCACCCTCCAATGGGATATTCAGGGGTCCATGTGGACCAATAGTAAAGTGCCATGTGGCACCCCCAGGTGACACCACGTGGCACCACCTAGGAAGCGTCACGTGTCAGTAAGGAGTGACAAAGTAGCCACGTTAGAATACAAGTGGGTGTATCAGTGGGTGCCACGTGGACCAATCATTGGGCGACAGGTGGTAGCCCAGAAATGTCCAATGTTGACCTATGAATGATTTTTGTTTTAAAAAATATATGGTAGGTCCGCCAAATCTGGCGGACCACACCAATATTATCAGTTGATAGAAGTATCGATAAGAGGGTACACTATAGTTAGCAAAGCATTCCAATGGATATATATATACACAAACAAACATCCAAAATGGAGTCTGGTGGGTTCGACCTCGTAACCTCCACCTTACCCAACGCGGAGTGCCAGAGTCGGATCAGAGCGTGGAGGCAGTCATTTTTGGGTAATTCAACGCCATGAATCCAATGGTGATGTTTTTTTTCTCATCTATGCATTAGTTTTGCAGCTTGATTTAAGAATGAATTATATTCATGTATTTGTGAAATTTTTTTTCTAAGTTAATGAAAGAACCTACCCATTTGAGAGCAGGACCCGAAGACGTAGTCCACCAAGGACGAACTCCGTTATCAATTTTTTGTGTTCAGATATGATGCTTATGTATCTTCATTTTTAATTTTTTTCTACTTTAATGGTGCACTTTAATTTATGCTCATTTAATACAATTATTTATAATTCATGATGAAAAGATCCTGTATCAAGAGACCTTGACAAAGGAGAGCTTGGTGCCATGAATTTAGGTTTCACCTTGTAAATAATGAATGTAATGAGATTTCTAATAGTCCTTGTTGGCACAAGGGCGGACCCAAGGTTCGACTCTAACAACGCACCAACAAGCCCTAACTACTATCCCTTTCGGCAACACCTGTGGAGCAGATGCAGTCTCACCCGAAGTAGCAATACTGGGTTGTAGGACATAGGTGTCTACAACTAAAGGAAATGCAAAGTGGAGCCAAGGAAACAATACACAACAATCTAGTTTTTCTTTACCACGCTTAAGCCTACTTCACACAGTTATATCTTAGATCTAACACAATAATGTAATAACAGTAGAGAAGAAAGCAAAGAACACAACACCAATAACATAGAACGACAAGATATATGTGGTTCACCCTCTCCCTAGGGCTACGTCCATAGAACTATGTTTCTTGATATATTATATGAAAGCATATAGTTCCTATCTGCACACTTATCTTGTAGATCTCTCTCTTTCTCTTCTCTCCCCTCCCTGCGCACCCAGCTGTAGGGTTGATCTTCGCACCCAATTGAAGATGTTACAATGCAAGAATACTCTCGAACAAGACAATACCTCTCTCTCACAACAACAATAGTCTCCAATCATTGACCAACGAATACCAACCAACAAAAACAACAACCCTTCTTCTCCCATCTAGATCTTTATTTATACATTATAATGACTCTCAGACAACATTAGATCGAAGTCTAAGTGTCAAAACCCTAATCGCCAAAACCCTAGGTGTCTAAAACCCTAGGTCCACTTGACCCGCGTTTTCAGGGCTTCTCCAGCCTGTCTTTCCTTCTTTCCCAGGAGGTGCTCCAAGTATCTGTTGGTGGCTTTTTCTGTTTGTTGAGTTGTCCACGATCCATCTTTCCTTGCTCATTTGTCTTCCCTAATATTCTCCTTCAACAACTCGCTTTCCCTTACTTCGCTCTTCTTTTCTACTTCTTTGGCTACTTCGACCCATTCTTAGTCAATGTGCCTTCCGCACAGTTCATGCTTCATGCTTCTTCCTTAATATTTTATTCCTTCCATAACCAAGGTCTAACAGGCCCCCAACACTCACATGTGACTCATCCCGAGTCACTGCAAGACTAAACTTGTTGTTTTACTTCAACTTCAGACTGAGTAGAGTAGCCTCTGCTTTCTGCTTGGTCCCTCCCTTCCTTGTGCAGACTGTATTTTATGTAAGTATTCCATAAGTACCACTGCCTCTAAGCCATATGCTAACTTAAATCGGGTCTGCGTTGTTAACTTCTTGCAGGTAGTTCTATAGGCCGATAACACTGCTGGAATTCTTAAATCCCAATCATCTATGTTCACACTACAAATCTTTGTCAGTGTTGTCTCCAAGATCTTATTAAAAGCTTTGACTGTACCATTCGACTGTGGGTGGTATGGGGTTCTCTTCTGATGGTGAACTTTGAATTCTTGCATCAAGGCTTCAATAGTTTTATTGATGAAGTGTGTGCCTTGATCACTCATGAGGATCTTCGGGCATCCAAACCTTGTTATGATATCCTCAAATATGAACTGCGCAGCTGTAGTTGCACTATAGTCCCTAACTGCTCTTGCTTCTGCCCATCTGGTCAAATACTCTGTCCCAGTCATAATGTATCTCACTCCTGTGCATTTTCCTGGTGGGTTAATAGGTCCCAAAAAATCAATGGCCCGTTTTTCAAATACTTGTAGTGTTAATTGTGGTTCCAAAGGCATCTCGTCTCTTCTAGATGAATTTCCTACTCTCTGACATACATCATAGGCTCTGTAGTATTCCTTAGCATCCTTATGTAAAGTAGGCCACCAAAGGCCAGCTCTAAGAATCTTCTGCGTTGTTTCTTTCCCTGCATAGTGTCCTCTTGCAATGACTTCATGTGATTCTGCCAGAATTAGTGGTCTTTCTACCTTCATAACGCATCTCCTTAAGATCTCATTAGGTCCCATATTATACAATTGTCCAGATATCAGTTGAAAATCGGTAGCACAGACTACCAACTATTTATTCTGCATAACTATTTATTCACGAGGTGCCATTCCTGTGGACTGGAATTGAACTATCTCAATGAAGTGATCGTTGACTTTCTTGATGGCCAACAACTATGCATCTAGTAGTGTATCTTTCAAACTAGTAGGTTCCTCTCCATGTTCTAACCTAGATAAGTGGTCAAGTCCCTTGTTCATTCTCCCTCATTTCACCATGAACTCAAAGTCATATTCCTGGAATAACAATAACCATCTGCATATCCTTCCCCCCAACACTATCTTGTTGAATAAGTATTTCAACGTGTTTTGGTCAGTGAACATCTTAAAATGCCCTCCCAACAAATAGTGTCTAAACTTCTGCAGTGCATATACCATAGCCAAGCCTTCTCTTTTAGTCGTAGCATAGTTCCTTTCAGTTGTGGAAAGATTCCTGCTTGCAAAGGCTATCGGGTGGTTAATATCTCCTGCATTTGGCTGTGCTAACACTGCTCCTAATGATATTGATGAAGCATCGACATTAACATTGAACTCCTTACCCCATTCTAGGAAAACCATAATAGGTGCAGTAACCATTTTTTGTTTTAGTGTGTCGAAGCTCTGCTTGCATTCTTCTATCCGTTGAAACTTATTATCTTTCTTTAATAACTTCTCCATAGGTGTTGTTATCTATGCATATCATTTAATTAACTTTATGTAGTATCCAGTGTGTCCTAGTGCAGTGCGCAGCTGTCTAACTGTAGTAGGGGGGTATATCAACAATGATGGCAATCTTGGAAGGATCTACCAACAATCCATGCTTACACACAATATGTCCTAGAAGCACTCCAAAGGGTGAAAAGAAAATGCATTTCTTCAAATTCAGGACAATCTGACATTGCCTGCACTTATCTAACATCAATCTTAAACATTCAATTTGTGTAAGAAGTCCTTAAATGCTTCAACCACCACCCTAGAAAATATGGTTGGTGCATTATTTAGGCCAAAAGGCATCACAGTATACTGGAACGACCCCCATTCTGTTGCAAATGTGGTCTTATGTCGATCTTCCTTGGCAATTCTAATCTGATGGTATCCTAAAAACCCGTCTGTGAATGAGTAAACCTCCTGTCCTCCTACATTATATAGGACTTTGTCACTAAAGGGTGTAGGGAATGGGTCATGTAGACATGCATCATTCATCTTTCTTAGGTCTACAAAAATCTTGATTTCTCCCATCTTCTTATCTTGGACTAC
This sequence comes from Picea engelmannii, assembly GCA_009831015.1. Classification (NCBI taxonomy): domain Eukaryota; kingdom Viridiplantae; phylum Streptophyta; class Pinopsida; order Pinales; family Pinaceae; genus Picea; species Picea engelmannii. The sequence continues at coordinate 63,357 of ML815178.1, read as the reverse complement.
CATAGGGATAATCCATTTAGATTCTTCAACAGGTTCTATGATTCCTGCTTCCAGCATTCTATCCAATTCAATCTTGAATTTCTTCTTATACTTGGGATTCAGTCTGTAGGGTCTCTGCTTGATAGGTCTTGCATATGGTCTCAGAGGGATCTTCATTTCTCCCATGGACCTTTTAATTCCCTTCATATCTGTGAACTAGATTGGAAACAAGTCCTGATATTCAAGTAATAGTTCTGTGATCTTTCTAATAGTGGCATCATCCCAATAATCTCCCACATTGGCCATATTAGGTGCTTGTTCTGTTCCAATGTTAACTTTCTTGATTTTAATAGGTTGTCCAACAAATGGTAATTCAATCCCAGGACCTTCTATGTCTTTGTGACCCTCAGTTTATGCAATGTTTACATCTCTAGGGTCATCATCCTCATCAACATTAATATTGTAGCAATCCTCTAATTGTTGAATAGGCGCAGTCCATTCTTCTTCTTCTTGCTCAAAATGGAGGTTAGGTGCCTCCTCAAAGACCTTTTGTCTTACAATGTGTAACTCCTGATCTACTTTAGGGTACTGGCTTTCAAATAACAAGGTAGCTACAAAGTTCTCAGTCATTACATACCAGTCTGTGGTGATGAGGCATAGTTCCACTTGAAGATACGAGTTGGTAGGCGTAGTATCCAAGGTGTTAATGAATTTATGCACCCACTTTTCTTTAGGGATGTTTCTCCAGGCCTCCTCACAGCTTCGCATGTGTTATTTAGGACAACTCTGGCCTGTGTAATGAACTTCACATCCTTTTGCTTGTTCTGAAAAGTGCACTATCAATAAGGTGTGACACTGTGTCCATTTCACGATGTTGTTCTTGTGTGCTCCCCACCATCTAGCTGGTGTGGCTTTCAATGCTTCATCCAGTGCCAACATCCTCTGTTGTACTGGTACAATTCTCTCAAATTCAGCTAGAAATGTTTCTAAATGATTCAAGCAATCAAAAGTTGGAAGGTTACTTACTTCAGTGCCAATCCATCAAATTGCTTTGGTCAATATGACACATCGCCATGTGGAGACTTCATACATCTTGTTCTACCAGTTTTCTAATGCCTCTTCTGAATCTGATGAGCATGCGCTCTCACTTGGACAGCTGAGATTTTCGTCTACTATAGGATTAATGTAATCATGTTGTCTGGTTGTCAACTTGTAAATGTTCTCCAACTCATATGCATGGTCTTCTTCTCTGATAGGTTCTGTATATCTGCGACCTTCATCCGGGTCCAAAGGTGCAATGACTTTAAGTCCATTACCTTCAAATGTCATTATTCTCTTCTTTATGTCAACAATAGTCGAATTGTTGAAAGCCCAATCAATTCCTAACATCGGAGGATAAGGAAAAATATCATCAACAATCTCAATTACTTCAAAGTTTGCAAATGTCCTTACCCCATCAATGTCTATAGGGACATGTTCTAATATTCCAAAGGGGCTCACTGCCTGCTGATTATCCATCCTGAGCCTGATAGGAGAGTACATCAGTCTGGGTTTTCCCATCAGTTCCCAAGTCTACTTCGTCATAACATTGAATTATGATCCCAAGTCAAGGACCACATATTCCACATCATAATATCCAATATGAGCACTAAGGTGTAATTCCTTGTTTGTTCTCCTTTTCCTTGATACTTGATTCACAGCTCTACTCAACATAGGATCTATTTTCCCAATTTCATATTGTCTTATGAGGTGTTGTAATTCTTGTACAACCCTTTCATCTTTAATTAAATTGATACAGGTATATAAGAAGTCCATGAGTTTTCTTACCTCTTTTCCTTTTTTAGCTATAGCAGACTAATGAAATGCTGGTGGCATTTCACATTCCCTTACTTCTGGTTGTGTGTTAGATGAAGAAGCTTGTCATTATACAAATTCCTTGCTTGCTTCCTCAAAAGTATGCCTCTATCTCCTTGGGTCAAACAATTATGCCTTCTCTACAGCTCTTCTGATCCCTAATCCTTCTGCAATATTTCCTGGGATTACTCTGTCTTCTCCTATAACAATGCCTCCTCTAGTAATAACAACGACCCTAGGGTCCTCACCGCGAGGTTCTGTTGATATTAGCTTAACTTGATGGTTTCCTCGTCATCTGTCCTAGAGTTTGGCCAACAATACCGACAATATTCAATGACATGATCGAATGAGTTACAAAAGTTTCAAGTGGTACAAGGGTTCTGACAATCCCTTGCCAAATGTCCTAGTTGTGCATAGTTATAATAGATGATTTGTCCTCTACCTCGACCCATGCCTCCTCCTCGTCCTCTTCCTATGAATCCACCACGAGGATGAAGTTTCCTCTTCCTGGGGAGTTGAACTTCGTACTATTTCCTTCTTGTTGTGTTTCTCCTTGGATCCTATATGTGTCCCTTGATATTTCATGCAAGAGATCATAAGCCCTACAATCCTTCTCATCATGTCCCACATATTTACAGAATGTGTAGTAAATATTGGTAGGTGGTTGGACATATATTTGCATATAATATCATTCACCAGTGCGATGTCTCGTTCTACATACCTCGCACCAGGGTACAATAGCCTGCTTCAAAGGACTAGGTGCTCCAGAGGCCAAGTATTCTTGAAATAAGGGGCAGTGCTCTTTTTCATGGCCCTTTGATTTACATCTAATACACCATATATCTTATCTTTTCTCTTTTCCTTTATCTTTCTTCATATCTTCAGCTTGTAAGGATAATCTATTTAACTGGTTCAAGATTTGGCTCATACCTGGGCTGGATTCTCCTACAGGGGTTGCTTCTAGTTTCATGGAAATCTCTAGAGCTTCAGCCTGCGAAGCGATTTTCTGTTGCATCAAAGGAACTCTGATATGTGGCAGGAGGGAAACAATGAACCATTATTTATTATGTTCATCTAGAATCTGAAAAGTCAAATGGCATGTCAGGGTATTAAACCTCTGATCGAACTCCCAAACAGGTTCAGTGACCTTCTACTTGATTTCCTTCAATTTTGTAATACACTGTGACTCTAACTTAGGTTTCTTGAATTCTGAACTCAGTGCAGTCTTAATGTCATTCATCGGTTTAGGTTGTGCAGTTGTTGTATAAAAATTCATGTACCAGCTCAATGCGCAATCCCTCAAGGTGACATTGAACTAAGCTCTCTTGACAGTTTTTTCGATGACGTGCTTGATAGTCCATACAGATTTGCATAAGAACCAGTGTTGGTCAGGATCTTCATATCCTTCTCCTCTAAAGATGGGTATCCTCATCTCATCTACCATAGATATTCCTTGGTTTCCTAACTGAGTATGTGCTAGGCTGCTTGTAACAGTACTCTGATGAATCTGACTACTTTGGTTATTTTGGTTGCTTAATGATGCTAAATCAACAGGGGAAGTAATAGTACCTACTTCAACAGTAGGCGCAGTTCTTGAAGTTTTTGTCTCTCCTTGGTGAAGTTCTTCATATCCTACCTCCTTTGTTCTTGCGGCCTCTGAATGTTCTTCGTCTGTTAGATCTGCTTCTTCTCCATTGTAGAATCCCTCGTATTTGTAGTTTTTCTTGAATAGGTTCACAAGAGGAACCTCTCTGAATGGTCTCCCACTGCGCGTGTATACAGCCTCTGTATCACTGTCGTTGTCTGAATTCTTGAACATTATCTTTACTGTATCTTTAGGATATTCTTCTCATGCAATAACATCTTAATTCTTAGCTTCAAAAAGTGTAGGAACTTCCCTCTAGGTCCCTTACAAAAGTATCTCTCAGCTTGACTATATGATTCAACTCTGTCAATGGAAAAATCAGTAATATACCCTCTAATAGTGCTATCAAACCAGAGATCCACCATTCTAGACACAACATTATCAACTCTCTTGACCTTCTTGATCAACTTTGTTTTCCAAACCATAGGTGGTCTAGATCTGATCTCAAACTGGGTATCTTCCAATCTGTCTAACTACTCATATAACTCCTTATGAACTCCTCTAAAGAAAATCTCATGTATGTCGGTAAAGATATACCTTCCCAACCAGGCTTCTGTACTAATATTAGGGTTCTTGTTCCAGGCTTCAGCGAAGTCCTTTTCTTGTTCCTCTATCCACTTCTGAATCTTTGTCTTCAATGGAAACCACCTTGACATTCCCTCAAGAAGATCCCGGTTCCGACAATGGAACCATTTCTTAGCACAAGGGCAGACCCAGGGTTCAACTCTAACAACGCACCAACAAGCCCTAACTATTGGCCCTTTCGGAAACACCTACGGAGCAGATGCAGTCTCACTCGAAGTAGTAATAGGGGGTTGCAGGACATAGGTGTCTACAACCAGAGGAAATGCAAAGTGGAGCCAAGTCAACAATACACAACAATCTAGTTATTATTTACCATGCTTAAGCCTACTTTGCACAATTATATCTTAGATCTAACACACTAATGTGATAACAGTAGAGCAGAAAGCAAAGAACATGGAACCAATCACATAGAACGACAAGACATACTTGGTTCACCCTCTCCCTAGGGCTACGTCCATAGAACTGTGTTTCTTGATATATTATATGAAAGCATGCAGTTCCTATTTGCGCACTTAGCTTGCATATCTCTCTCTTTCTCTTCTCTCCCCTCCCTGCGCACCCAGCTAAATATCTTAAATGCAAGAACACTCTCGAACAACACAATACCTCTCTCTCACAACAAAAATATTCGCCAATCCTTGACCAACGACAACCAACCAACAACAACAACAACCCTTTTTCTCCCATCTATATCTTTATTTATACATTATAATGAATCTCAGACAACCTTAGATTGAATTCTAAGTGTCAGAACTCTAATTGTCAAAACCCTAGGTGTCTAAAACCCTAGGTCCACTTGATCTGCGTTTTCAGGGCTTCGTTGGCCCATCTTTCCTTCTTTCCCGTGAGGTGCTCCAAGTATCCATTGGTGGATTTTTTCGTTTGTTGAGTTGTCCACGATCCATCTTTTCTTGTTGATATGTCTTCCCTGATCTTCTTGTTCAATAACTCTCTTTCCCTTACTTCGCTCCTTTTATTCTTCTTTGGCCACTTCGACCCATTCTCAGTCAATGTGCCTTTCACCCAGTTCGTACTTCGTGCTTCTTTCTTAATCTTTTCTTCCTTCCATAAGCAAGGGCCAACAGTCCACTGTAAAATATTTTTGAGCGAACTTAATGTGTCATGTTCTCCTAGCCTTGCTAACCTCTCCCTAGCTACATTTTTAGGTGGCTCTACATTATTCTTCACTAATAATTCTGCTAAAATATGTACTGTGAAACATTATAATATTATATGTATGCCTTTTTGATGTTGTCATTTTATTGTACATTGTTTTCCATCATTGGTGGTGTATGAACCTATTAATGGTTAAAAAAATATCTCATGTATTTGAGATTAAATATAAATCCATTATAGGCATCTTAATTAAGATCATCGACACAATAATCCAATGTTAGTTAGCTTGTATAATCACGACCATTGATCAAATAGTAGCTCACTTAGATTATTATTTTCTATGCAATAGTTATTGATGTGGAACAGATTCCCACACAAGGATATGGCACTATAATAAGTGTGTAATAACTCACATGGGTAAAAACCATAGGTAGGAGTGGGTAGACAAGGCATGACACCAAAACCATAAACAATATTACTATCAAATTTAAGGAGGATGTGATCATATGAACTTGAATATTTTCACCAAAGTTTGGTTGACTTTGATGACTTTTGTTACCTTTCATTTAATAAAGTGTCTTTATATATGTCAATGTTATGCATGTGTATTTTAAATATTTATGTCAAATTATGCATCATTTTTATTCCATGGATTTTATGTACTTTCCTCAATATCATATTATTACAATAGATATGTACAAGCCTCACATTTCTCAATTGAATATGGGAAATATTCAATTGCATGGCCGATGGCTTGGAAATGATTACATCTTGGTTGATGAGGAAGTGGGCAGCCTTAGGGTATATGTCCCACCTTATCACAATTATATCATCAAAAAAGACATGTCCATCCATTAGGTATTTTTCCTGTATAACCTGCACCTTGACCCCGACCTCCTCCACCTTAGGGTTTTGAATAATTCTCCACCCCAAAGGAGGTCCTTTCTATCCTTTCAACCAAATCTTACAAGACTCTACCTTTGTCAGTGATATGGGTATCAATATTGCAGAACTCATAGTAAATTGTATTCATAATGGAAGAATATGTTTTTGATATAGGAAAGTGTTGTGGCAGATGACCACAGATCCTACAAATTTCACAATAATCCACATCCTATGTAGCTTCAAAAGGAGTTGTAATAATGAGATTCCATACTTAAAATGAGCTATTGAAGTCACCTATGCAACTCCACCTGTCGGTCTTCCTAGAAAGGGACAAATAGGAGGACACTGCACAACTCCTCCTCACATCAGTTTGATTTTAGACCTAGTACAACTCGAGAGCTTCTCCAGTAGCTACTACCTTAGTGTTTCTAGTATATCCTTCCATAGACTCAATTTTCATATCATGTTCTAAGGCTCCCCTAGTAGTTCCAAATTTCTATTGCATCAAGGGGATTCATGTTATATGGTAGTGAGCCCCTGATAAACCACTCTTTATGTTGCATATCATGGATTCAGAAGGTTAACCTACCCATTAGATCCTAGAATCCTTGGGAATACTCCCATGCTATCTCCCCTACCACATATGATTTACTTCAAATCTACAATACTTTGGTGCTCACAATTTGGTTGCTAGAACTGAATCACAAATTGCATCTTTACCTCATCCACTTTTGGAGCTACTCCACCCTACAAAGAATGTATGAATTTCATATACCACTATAGGGATCTACCTAACATATTTGTTTAGAACTCTACCAATTTGTTGGCATGTGTGGTGCCCTTGGCCTTCCAAATGGATTCACAAAGAAACTAATGTTACTTTGTGTCCTCCTTACCTTTTCCCTTGAACTTGGGAAACCTTAAAGGAAAACCTCCTTACATCCCCACCATAGTACTAGGACTGTATCCAAATAAAAAAAATCCACGAGGTTCTAGTTCTACTATTACTATTTGATTCATAATTGAACTACTACTATTGTGTCTCACTCCTAACTATGCTCCACCACTCCTACTGTCTTGACTACTACCTCCTTGACTACTATTTGAAACAAAATTAAAAGTCGTAGAATTTACTATAGGTGCCTTATTTTGCATAAATGTCTAGCATGTGGCTGAGAATGGGTTGTCTCCACTAACAATAAGTAGTGATTCCTTTATATGGGGAATATCACATGCTTTAGATGACTAAAATATATTTGTGAATGCATCTTCTATTTGTGTCCCACTTACCCTCTCAATGTCCATTGGTTTTTCATATTCAGTCTAAGATGTATCTCTCACCAAGTGTATCTCCACTTCGTTGGTCTGGAATCCCACCTCGGTATGTTTCCTTCTCCAATTTGGTTCTTTAGACTTGATCAACTCTCCTTCACCACTTCTTCCCCTAACTAGGATATATTCCACTACCAATCCTTTGTCTTGCAACCATGAGCTATCCATATCTCCTTGTCTCCTCAACTTCTACAACTATAACAACCTACCTTCATTACTTCCCTAATTACTAATATCTTTCTACAAATGTTGATTCCTCTTCTTGATTTCACTCATATGATTTAACCACCACAATTAAATTATAGTTTCCCTCCTTATAACTCATTCATCCCTCACGCTATTTTATCTTTCCCCCATTGCTCCATTTCTCCTACCCACATATTCTTACTAGCACCATTCCAACCACCCCCCACCAACGTAGGATTGTTTTGCAACCATTTTCACAAGTTAAAATGGAAACAATCTCTCCTCCACCAACAACACATTTGGATCTCATCTCCACAACCTAATCATCAAGGTGAAACATGCATCTCAAAATCTAATAGACTCAATAGACAACATACCTAATAATATTAGAATTAACCTTTTTCCAAGCTACAACCTTTACATTTACACATTGTTCCCTTAGGTGGGAAGATTGATTTACAAACCTAAATTGTTAATTATACAAGTGGTGGAATTATTATCCACTACTAGTTCACCATTACTTTATCATGTGCATGTAGTCTTTTGTCGCTTTCCTTAATCAAAACTAGAGATCGCGCCTCGTAGAATCCGCTACCTACCTCCTCATCTTGTTTTTTATTTGAATCTATCTTTGGCTTGCTTTGGGTCTCTAAAATAGGCGGTGCAACTTGAGTTTCATGACTAACGACCTAGCACCACCATATATTCAATCAAAATGAAGGAGTGAGCAAGCCTCAACCACACCTATTAACTCACCCTCGAGTCAATCTTGATTTGCATCTTCCTTTTGTTCCACCTGCTTGCCATTCAAACCTGTATTCTATTGCTGACCTTTAAATGAAGGGGCCAACTCAGGGACCACCTGCGATCCTTGTACCTTAAAATAATAAAAATATCCCAATTTTGGAAACCATCTAGAGAATAAGATGTTTTCCCTAGCCAAAAAATCTTAAGCTTGATCTTGATCCAGTTTGGTTGGTCGCATCCATTTCACCGCATCAAAGTCATTCTCAACAACAATAATGAACTTTTGCAACTCTTGATATATTTCCATCACAACTATCTTCATATGGCTTCCAGTGGAGAGGGACTATCAAAGGATGATGCTAGATGCAAGGAGAGATAAAATAAAGGTCATAGAAGAAAAGGTAAAGATACAATCATCAATGATAATAGAAACAAAAATCCCAAAGTGAGTTGTAATTACACATTTTATGGTTGTCATATAATATTGAAAACATTTAATTATTTTTTGAAGAGTTGCATCTATAAGTTTAATCATTACTTCCCATATTATGTTTTATGTGTAGATAAGCTTGGTAAAATAAAATGCATTATTAAAGAGTATAATAAAAACAAAAGTCTCAAACCAAGTCTTATATGGAGTATATCTGAGCATGTGGCATAGTTAGTGCATCGAATGTATAAATTAGAATTCCCACTAGACTAATACAATACTACAATGAATAGTCAAAATTCATTACATTATCATATTTCCCAAAACAACACACATAATTAGAAATAATGTCATTTGGAAGAATTAGATTATGTTTAGAACACATATTTTTCAATAGGGCTGTCATCTAGTGGTGAACTTTGAGCATTTTTCCATGGAGGACATGCTCAAAACTGTATGAATGGTCACTCCAAACAATCTAAAAATTGATGAAAATATCATAGTGGCATGGTGGGTGATCATTTTAGTTATTTAGGGTAGTTAACAACTAATGAACATGAAAGATAACTCATTTCTTACACTAGGTAGTAGTGATGTATCCCATAGAGAGAATAGATCCATTTAATGCATCCCAATAACCTAGACTTCCACCACCTAACCTTGGGAATTAAACACTATCAATTTCATTTAAATGTGGGCCAAAGAAAGTGCATGTTAGAAAGATGTTATTCTATATGTCACATATTTCTCTAAGTTGTGAAGTAGTGAACTCATACAAGAAGGAATATCAACACAAACTGTCATGGGCCTCATTATCATTAGATTTGGACTCACAAATTACTTGTTAAGCCCTAATATTGGCTCATTACCCCTTAATTGGGGCATATTATATTAGTAATGTTATTTTATTTATGTCAGATTTAGGCCATTAGTTGTAATTATACCTCCTAGTCTCCTATATATACCAAGGAGACATTTTCATTTCGAATCATCTTATACTTGAACATTTAAGTGGGGTAAGAGGAGGTTGCCCCCTCGAAGAGTCTTATTATTTGAAATTATCTCTTTTTCAAGGCATTGAGTACTTTTTTTGAGGATTTTCTATGCTATATTGATATTTGGTTCTTAACATATGGTATCAGAGCTCAAGGTCTTGGGGTTTCGTTGCTACATCTGAGACACCCTGGAATTTTTGCTATAACTTTTTTTCTAAAAATTTTCAAAAGGAATGGCTTGGAGGATATTTCATAGATAGATCAAGGTACGTTGGGTTAAAAATTCATCTCCTGGGGCCTTATACTTTTGGAGATACAACCTGTACAATATAGGGTTATGGAATCATCCTGAATTGAGTCATTGCAGAATTTTCGCTATATTTTTTTTTTGTAATGTTTCAAACCCTGAAATTTGGAGGATATTTATAGAAATTATTAAGGTATATATGGTAAAAATTTCAGCTTCTGGGTCATCTTAAATTTGTAGATACGCCCTGTGTAAGATAGGGTATCTGACTAGTCTCAAGAAGGTGTTCCAGGTAAAACAATCATAACTTCTTTCTATAGTATCCAAATTGAGTGGGACTAGTTTCATTGGATCGTGGACAGTCTGTAGTATTTCTGGTGTGAGCTTCGTAATTTTATATTAATTATTTTTTACGGGGCATGCTATACAAGTGAGATCTCCTGGAAAGGCCAAAAATCGACAAGTTCTGGGGAAGTTACCGTAAATTCCACTTGGCACATCAAATTTTGATCAGACCTGTGGCATTGCAGAGAAGAAATATTAGAGAACTACATAAAAGAAAGTTTCATACCCAGAAGGGCCAAAACTTGGGAGATACAACAGAAGAAATATTGTCTAGCAGAACCACCTCAAAATCAAGGTTCAAAAGTGATACTTGGCCAACATGCCACCAAAAAAGGGAACT
>ML815178.1:34510-48246 GCA_009831015.1 Picea engelmannii | reverse complement strand
GGAGGGGCATGTTAACCCCTAATATTGGCTCATTACCCCTTAATTGGGGCATATTATATTAGTAATGTTATGTTATTTATGTCGGCTTTAGGCCATTAGTTGTAATTATACCTCATAGTCTCCTATATATACCAAGGAGACATTTTCATTTTGAATCATCTTGTACTTGAACATTTAAGTGGGGTAAAGGGAGGTTGCCCCCTCGAAGAGGCTTATTATCTGAAATTATCTCTTTTTCAAGGCATTGAGTACTTTTTCTGAGGATTTTCTATGCTATATTGATATTTGGTTCTTAACATTACTATATATTCTTCCATGACAAGCTTAAGCACTATAGGAGTTATATTCTTGGTAATCTTCCCAAACAAAGTATGAAAATAATGCATCCATGGTAAACTAGAGTCAAAACCCAAACCCATAATTGGATCGAAAGGTAAGAAAAAAATCAATGAATGAATACTCGAGCATCACAATGTTTTGATACCAATGATGTGGGAAACCCCACTCATGAGCAAAGTTCAACACCAAGAAGTGAAAAATCAAATCTCTAACTAAATTTTCATTAGCAAACATAGACTTATATAGCTTTACATTAAGAGAACTAACTCAACAATCCCTATCATAGCGAGTCTGAAGATGGATCAAATGTTGGGAACCATGGTTTCATACACAAATTTACTCTACTCTAGAAGGGAAAATGTTGAGTATGAGGTCCTAATCTTTATTTGAATAAAACTACACAATAAAAAACCCCTTGCACAAGGGTATATGAACACTTCTTATATTTTTGGATTCTATGTTGCAAAGGTATTTGGTGCAAATTTGTTAGTTTTTGCTACGACCCATTGAACCTGTAGATTAGACCACAATGACGAGAAAAATTGGCATGGACCTGGGCATTGGAATTGACCAGGATTGATCGTGGGAGAGCCTTCTTAACCATTTGGACTTGCCATTGGGATAATAATTTGGGGGTCGAAGGTATTTTTGCTTGCAAACCAAAATTCATGGCATCTTTAAAGGATTTATGAGGTGACTATGTCGATGGATTCAATTTTTCATGAGGAGACATTGATTAAGAAGGGGTCATAATGGAAGAGCGAAGAGAGGGGAAGATCCTTTCTTGAGTGGAACATCTTCACTTCTGATCACATTCCATGGTCATCATAGGTTGGGGTATGATAATGAAATCCAAAACTCTATAGGGAACACTAGTGATCCAGGGGATCAAACAATGCTCAAAAAACAAAATGCCCGGAATTCCTTGAAAATTGATTCATTGCGTAGATCTCGTCCTCGTGATCCCAACGCAACTTGAATGGGCTCAAACAAAGTTTGTATGAGAGAGATATTGTGTTTTGTTTATTTTCCCAAACATGCAAAATGTTGATTGTACACCGTCCGTACATTCCATACATGCCACATGGAATCTGACCGAAGAGTCTATATGACCATATAGCTGACAGGGAAAGGTGACTTGGTAGCTAACATGGCAAATAGTGATGTGTCAGGCTAATCATGCAAGGGTTAGACGTGGACCAATCCCTGGTCGACATGTGGCATGTCTCGTGGTGAATGGAAGGGTGCCACATGGCCCAGCCAGGGGCCTCCACGTGGCACCCCCTTATTGATTGGTTATATAAAAGTGTGTTGGAGTCCACGAGGGTTGAACCCGAGACCTTCGACAATGGCAGAGTCTTCGTGTAGGTCGAGATACCAGCCCACCTACATGGTGTGTCTTAACCATATACGACAAATAAAATATTTGAATTTGAATTATGGTTTATTCTTGGCAGAAAAGGGCCAGGGCTTAGCCCCAACCCTTGATCACACTATAAACCATACCTCCATATGACCAGAGCATGGGGTTTCCAAGATATAGGCCGATGGGCACGGGAAAATAGGTCAGCACTTGGACACATGGGGCCATGCAACCACAACCTCCGTCGAGAAAGGTTCTAACGCCCTAATGATGCTACATTTATGCCGAGAATCTGAAACGGCGCGCATGTCGGGTTTAGGCATAGGAAAACACGCAAAGCCAGGTTCAGTCACACAGAGGTGCGTTTTGGCGAGCAAAGACAACAAGTTATTGGGAAAACTTCTAGGAAGTGTATTTTTATCAATTTTTGGCCAAACCAAGTGCAGGAAGAGCCCAACTAGGGGTTTTTGGACATTCTAGATCCATTGAAGCCATCTATCTTTCATTGTGAGCATTGTAAAGCATTGATTTTAACACTTTGAGCATAATATAATGAAAATGATCCATTGAAAGTTGGACCATGAGATGTATCCCAAGAGAGGGGTGAACTCCTTTATCATTTTGTTGTGTTATGTGCTTACTTTTGATGGTTGTTTATGAGTGTTTATGCTATTCATTTTAAGTAAAAACTCATTAAGTTTATGTGATTACAAACTTGATCCAATTGCCTAAGACACATACATTTTCCACTTGCAAATTTGTATACACAAACCTTTTTCATATTAAGATCAAGTTGGTATCAGAGCAAAGGTTTTTGAAGGTTTGATTGTTTGCAAGTGTTTTGTTTTCTGATGCTTACAAGGTTGAAGCTCACAAGAGGAGAAGGTCAACTTGTAGAGCCATGTTCTCAAATTTCAAGAAGGATAACCATACATTCACCTCAAGCTTCAAGGAGGCATTCACCAAGTATGTCTCATGAGGAGAGTCATGAAATTCCTACTTCAGAAAATGAAACTTTCAGAAAAGCCTTTTATGATATAATAGAAATGGTAAAAGTTTTATTTGAAGAAAGGATTGCAAGGTTTCAAGGTGAAAGCTCAAATCCTCTAAGAGGTAATGAATATCGTGGTGATAATACTCCAAAAGAGAATGGAGGAAATGGTGATACTCCACCTCCTTCACCTCCATCTTCCAATTCTTCTACCATTTCACAACCACCTCCAAATTCTCCAAAATAACAGGGTAAAATTCCTCCACAAACTCCTTTCTTTAAGCTTGATATTAAGTTTGAATTGCCTATGTACAATGGAGAGGTAAATGCTGAGAAATTAGATAATTGGATTCGTCAAATTGAAGTGTATTGTAGGATACAAAGAATCTAATATGATTAACTAAGATTCAACTTGCTTCCCTTAGATTGGAAAGTGCAACACTCATTTGGTGGGAAGCCAAAACTCAAGAGGACATGAAGAAACATGGTAAAGTTTTATCCTCTTGGAATGATTTTATTGTTGCAATTAAAAGGCAATTTTATCCATCGGCATACATGTAGAAAGCTATCATGGATTGAAAAAAATTTAGACAAGCTAAAGGGAAAAATGTAAAAAGCTACACTCAAGAATTTGAAAGAAGAGCTTTGATTTTGGGTATAGATTTATCTTCTGGAGAAACTTTACTCAAATACATTGGAGGATTGCATATCTATTTGAGACACACAATTCTCATGTTTAACCCTACAAATCGAGATAAAGTTTGTGTACATGAAACTCATCTGAAAGAAAGAGGGAGGAATGATCCTCAAGAGGGGAACAAGAATCCATTTTATAATGGAGACAAAGGAAATGGAAAGAAGAATGCTTTAGTCAAGAAAGAGGGATAAAAAATCACATGTAAACATTCTTCAAAAGATGGACATGATGAAGAACATTGTTGGAAACTTCATCCTGAAAAGAGACCCAAAAAGTTCAACAATAAAACTAAACCAAAAACTGTTGCAACGACACAACATGATTTAGGATCTGATTCGGGAGCTGAAACAAAAATCATAGCCATGGGTTTTCAAGGTAAGGACTCTATTGCCAATACTAGTTCTTCAAGTAGTAGTCTCAATGAAACTCAACATGAAAAAGAAAGAATAAATATTTTCCACATAAGGATTATTTCAAAGAATACCAAGATAGATACTTTATTTGCTACTGGATCTCAAGCAAACCTCATTTCTAAAGACACTGTCAAGAAATTGCATTTGGCAACTACTCCTCATCCAAAACCATATCCTCTAGGTTGGATATGTGACAATGCCAAATTGCATGTGACAAGAAGATGTAAACTTAGATTTGTCATCATTGCAAACTTTATAAATGAGGTAGAGCTTGATGTTATTCCATTGGATATTTGTGGTATTGTGTTGGGAAGCCCATATTTATATGATAGGAGATCCATCTTTCATCGTCATGAGAACAAATATCATTTGTTTAAAAATGGAGTTGAGTACATTGTTAGAGAACATACAAAAAAGTTGAATTTGTCACTTGTAAATGTTGGACAAATGAAGAGATTAGTCAATGTTAGTAAGAACTTTGTACTCTTGATGATCAAACCCAAAGACAATGTTGAAAAATAAGCTTTCCAAGGTTGTGATGAAAAATTAAAATATGATTTATATGCGATTGTTAACCAATATAATGAGATGTTTCAGGAACCAAAAGGTTTTCCTCCTAAAAGAGGTATCCAACATGAGATTCAATTGCAGCAAGATTGTCCTCTTCCAAACATTGGTATGTACAGGATGTCAGTCATGGAGAATGTTGAAATTAAAAAACAAATCTAAGATTTGCTTGACAAAGGGGTTATCATTCCAATCACATCGCCATGCGGGTCACCAATTATTTTAGTACCAAATAAATATGGTACATGGAGCATGTGTGTAGATTTTAGAGCCTTGAACAAGATTACGATAAAGAATCGTTATCCTCTTCCTAGAATTGATTATTTGTTTGATCAATTGAAAGATGATAAGTATTTTAATAAGTTGGATTTGAGAAGTGGATATCATCATATTAGGATTGTTGAAGGAGACACATGGAAGACAACTTTCAAAACAAAGCAAGGTTTGTTTGAATGGATGGTTATGCCATTTGGGTTTTGTAATTCTCCTGCAACATTCATGAGAGTTATGAATGATGTTTTAAGGCCTTTTCTTGATGATTGGGTAATTGTCTACTTGGATGACAATTTGATATTTAGCAAATCTCGTGAAGAGCATGTTAGGCATGTGAAGCAAGTTTTAGATGTCTTGAAGAAACAAAATTTGGTTTTAAAGATGTCTAAATGTGAGTTTAGAAAGACCTCACTTGTTTACTTGGGACGTATTGTTGGAGGAGGAGAACTAAAAATAGATCCTTCCAAGGTCAAATTCATTTTGGATTTTCCCAAACCCAACAATGTAACATAGGTAAGAAGATTTTTGGGAGCAACCCAATATTGGAGAAAGTTTATTGCTAACTTTTCTTCAATTGCAGCTCCATTACATGTAGTGGCAAGCATCAAGAAAGTTTTCCAATTGGGAGACAAGCAACAAAAAATTTTTGATACATTGAAGGAGAAGATTAGTTCAGCTCAAGTTCTTGCACTTCCTAATTTGAGACAACCATTTGAGATACAAATAGATGCAAGTAACTATGCAATGGGAGCAATCTTGTTGCAACATGGTAAGCCCATTTGTTTTCATTCTGAAACTTTTAATGGTGTTGTGATTAATTATCCTACATATGATAAGGAGTTATATGCATTGGTGCAAAGTGTGAAAAAATGGAAACATTATTTGTTGAGAAAAGAAACTATTATTCACACAGATCATCTACCATTTCAATACTTACAATCACAAAAAACCTACAACAAGAAAGACACTTCAGATGTATGGGTTTCCTACAACAATTCCACTTGGTTATTAGGTATAAGAAAAGAATTTATAACAAAGTTGTTGATATGCTTTCTAAGCCTATTGTTAGTGCTTCAATTATTCTTAAGCATAATTCTATCATGCATGAGAGCTATGTTGAACAATGTGCTTTAGATGTTGATTTTAAAGAGGTTTATGCAACTTTGTGTCATTCTAACCTAGTTGAGGAATTGGATTACCATATGCATGATAACCTTTTGTATCATCTTGGCAAGTTATGTATTCCATAGGGTGAAAGAGTCAACATCATAAGGGAAGCACATTCTTCTCTTATTGTTGGCCACTTTGATGTAGGCAAGACAATGGCTAATTTGCAAAGGTATTGCTATTGGCCTACAATGAATGAAAGTGTTTCAAGATATGTAAGAGGTTGTTCTTTATGTGCTACAAGTAAGCCTAGAAATAGAAAGTTGGGTTTGTATACTCCACTTCCAGTTCCTTCTCGTCCTTGGGAAATCATTTCCATGGACTTTGTAGGAGGATTACCTATGTCAAAAAATAATCATGATTATATTTATGTTGTGGTTGACCGTTTCAACAAAATGTGTATTTTGATGCCTTTTAAGAAGCAGGTTACAGCTGAAAAAATGGCATAGATGTTCTTTCAATATGTATGGGTACATTTTGGGTTGCCCAAATCCATTATTTATGATCGAGATTCTCGATTTATTGGGAACTTTTTGTCAAGCTTATGGGCACTCATGGACACCAAGCTAAAAAAGAGCACAACATTTCATCCACAAACTGATGGTCAAACAGAAGTGGTGGATAGAACAATAGTACATATTCTTCGTGGTTATTGCAGAAAACATATAAGCTTTGGAATGAGCACCTACACTACATTCATCATGCTTATAACTGGGTTAAGCATTCTTCGACTCAAACATCTCCATTTGAGGCATGTTTTGGTTATTTTCCAAAATCTCCTTCAGATTTAATCTTTGGGAAGGATATTGCTATTGATGGTGATTATGACATTAATAGAGCAAAGAAGTTCATTGAACAAATTCAGTTGGTGCATCAAATGGTACAATAACAGTTAGAAAAGAGCCAAGACAAGTACAAGACAATACATGACAAGCATCATGTTCATCATAGTTTCCAAGTTGGAGATGAAGTTTGGCTTTACATTAGAAAAGAGAGGCTTAAAGGAGAAGGTAAAAAACTGAAACCAATTAGATATGGACCTTTCAAGATTCTTGAAAAGATTGGTAACAATGCCTTATGTTTGGATTTGCCTCCTTACATGCAAATGTATGCAGTTGTTAATGTTGATAATTTGAGATTGTATGAGACTCCTTTGATTGATGATCAAGGAGATCATGTTCATATTCCTTCCATAGATGACTTCTTGCTAGAAAATCTTTCATAATTGCATGAGGATACAATCCTAGATAGGAAGATAAGAACTTCAAAATGAGGGAATGTGGAGTACCTTTGCGTTGGTCTTAAAGGCACAAATCCAAGAAAAGCTAAATGGATTGAGGTTGGAAATGTGATGGAATTGTACCCTCATCTTCAGATTGACTGAAAGTAGTCTTTTGGAGGTCCAAAAGATTCCTAATGGGGAGGAGTGATCCAGGGGATCAAAAAATGCTCAAAAATCAAAGTTCTCATAATTTATCAAAAATGGATTCATTGCGTATATCTCATCCTCACGATCCCAACACAACTTGAACGGGCTCAAACAAAGTTTGTATGTGAGAGATATTGCGTTCTGTTTGTTTTCCCAAACATGCAAAATACTAACTATACACAGTCTGTACAGACCACGTGGCAATTGATCGTACAACTAATGTGGCAAGGTGACTTGACAGCTAACATGGTAGGTTGACGGTGAAAGAGTAAGACATGGACCAATCACTATTCGACACGTGGCATGTTTCGTGGCGAATGGAAGGGTTGTGTGGCCCAGCTAGGGGACACCATGTGGCACCCCCATATTGATTGGTTATACAAAATTTTGTTGGAGTCTGTGGGGGTCAAACCTAGGACCTTCGACAATGGAAGAGTCTTCGCATAGGCCAAGATACCATCCCACCTACATGGTGAGTCTTAACCACATACGACAAAGAAAATATTTGAATTTGAATTATGGTTTATTCCGGGCAGAAAAGGGTCGGGGCTTAGCCCCAACGCTTGATCACACTAACCACCATACCTCCATATGAACAGAGCATGGGGTTTCCAACGGATAGGGCGACAGGCATGGGAAAATAGGTCGGCACTTGGCCACATGGGGCCACGCGACCACAACCTCTGTCGAGAAAGGTGTTAATGCCCTAACGTTGCTACATTTCCACCGAGAATCTGGAACGACACGCGTGCCATGTTTAGACATGGGAAAACACACAGAGCAAGGTTCAATCACACATAGGTGCATTTTGGCAAGCAGAGACAACAAGTTATTGGGAAAACTTCCAGGAAGTGTATTTTTCTCAATTTTTGGTCAAACCAGGTGCAGGAAGAGCCCAGCTAGGGGTTTTTGGACATTCTAGAGCCATTGAAGCCATATTATTTTCATTTTGAGCATTGAAAAGCATCGATTTTAACACTTTGAGCATATAATGAAAATGATCCATTGGAAGCTGGACCAGGAGATGTAACCCAAGAGAGGGGTGAACTCCTTTATCATTTTGTTGTGTTATGTGCTTACTTTTGATGGTTATTTATGACTATTTATGCTGTTCATTTTAAGTAAAAAATCATTAAGTTTATGTGCTTGCAAACTTGATCAAATTGCCTAAGACACATACATTTTCCACTTGCAAATTTGTATACACAAACCTTTTTCATTTTCAGATCAACTAGTAATGACCATGTCAATGACTTAGAAGCAACTACAACATAAACCCTAACTGTGAGACCTAGCGTGATCCCACCAAATATCCAACCTCTTGAATTTTGTCACTCTATGCTTCATTATTCTAGGCACTATTTTTTTTGTACTAGCGCAATCGGCAATGGGCGGTTCTCGTACTCGCATGACACAGGGTTGATTCTCGTTTGCTACCTCTATAACCTCCAGGTGCGTCCACACAGCCTTCAAGCATGTGGCATGAGTAAATCGGGGTGAGAATCAAACTTGAGAACTCCTTTACATATTTCCTTCCATTTACACGACACTTGCCAGTCGATCTACATCCCTGTGGGCCTTATTCTAGGCACTATTACCAACAATAGGATATTAATATAATTTTGATTTAGTTTGTTGCATTGTAGTTTAATGGTTGAATTAGATTATTAAATTATTTTTCCATAGTAACATATCTAATTTATATTTAAAAACGTTATAGATGAACCACACAACTATGTAATAGAAAAATATTAAATTTGAAACATGGCCTTGGCTAAGTGTTCAAAAATAAACATGTTTATCCATTTTCCTAAAGAGTTTAGCAGTCTTATTACAACCTTTAAAGATTCATTAGGTATACAACCTTACAAACTGATTAGGAAAAAATATCATGTGACAAAACATATAAAAACTATAAAGAAGAACTATTAATCTTCTTTCCCAACATAGGCATCGATTAGCATGTTCTTTGGTGACTTTGTTCCAATTTCACTCTAGTGCCACTCTTTTCTAGAAGTGGCGGCTCGGAAGACCTCACCTTTGCTATCCACTATGTCCAAGTATTAAATATGCAACCATACCTCAATGTCTTCTGAGGCCACACACCAATTGCAAAGGGAGGGGTTTGCAATGGAACTAGAGTTATCTAAAGGAGGAGGAAACACAACAGCTTTTGGGGGTACGCCAAGATGAACTACAATTATATCTACTAACAACTATCGAGAGCTTACCTTTTTTCTAAGCTCCAAGTGTTGTCTTCGATAAATCCCCATAAATTATTCTACTTATTTCCAAAATGTGCCTTGTAGAATTGATCAACAAGTGTCTCTAGCACTATTCTCCTTATTAATCTGACTTGAAAAATCATCCTTCCATCTATTCCATTGTATGGTCCAATTCAAGGCATTTCATTTAGTTGATGTAGTTTCCTTCTCATTTTTCTTTATATGTTCTTAACCTCATTCAAATTGTAAAGAATATACAAGCCACATCTGCAATGAAAGTGGGCCATAAGAGTTGACCCTCTCACAAAATGTCTATCAAATACATGCCAAACCAGCCACCTAGTTTCCTTGGCTCATGAATGGATCCATCACCTAGAGATTCAAGAATAATCATGGTCGCAAGAGAGACTCTACATGCTCACCCTTTTCAATGAAAACTACAATTTGAAGCACACTTGAATAAGTGTTAGAAAGATGACTTCTCTCCCAACCCCACATGCCCATTGTGCATATGGATACACACAGACTACAATGGATTCATATATTTCTACAATGGGGATGAGGGAACCAAGTTGAGAGTGAATTTTTAGACTAATATTCCCTCTCCTTCCTCGGTTGTTGTTGTATAATGTGGCGAGTACCCGCATAAGAGATCTAGCTAGCAAAAGAATGAACACAACTTGCAAAAGTGAGAAGACGAGAGAAAAATCGGAGAGAAAAGAATATAATTGTATTAACTGTATTCCACACTCAAAGAGTGAATAATTTACAATAGATATAGGCTACATGATTAAATGATGTGCCATAGTAGTGATCTAGATAGATCTATACACTCATTTACAATGGAGTGAACTGCCACCTAGTCCTAGTTAATTGATCCATGCAATCATCACTTAACTAAGTCACACATGTGGAATTGAGAGAAACACATGCAATTGCTAGTGATCAAATCAAGGTTTCCATGCATGAGTGACTTCCACTAGTCTAAATGAGTGTAACTGACTCTGAACTGAAGAAGAATGCCCTATTTTGAAGGGAAATATTCTCTAGAGAGAATATGCTCATCTAAGGAAGCATTCTCAACATTGGACTATCAAACTTAGGAAAAAAATTGTAGGTGAGTGTGTAATATCCCCAACACCCCCTTTGAAAACTACTAGGGTGTACATGATGAATGGGTCTCGACAATCAAGGCCATGTTAGGTACCCATTGTACTATGCATTTAAAAATGAACGTTGAAAAAGAGAGGAAAGATGGAAAACCTCATAGGAACCCNCCAAAGTACAATCATAAGAAAAAACAAAAAGTGAAAAGGAACAAAAAGCAGTTTCTAAGAAACTATGACCTTCACTGGGATGAAGTTTCAGACTTTTTGGGATCATTGGAGATGTTCGACTTCTTTTCCACTCTCATCATGACCTGTTCCATCACCTTCCGATAATAATCCCTGGACAATAGACAAACTCTCAGGAAAGCACTCCCTGTGAATGATTTCGGTCTCTCTTTCCGCAGAAAACCCGACGATTGAAGTTCATTTCAGCATGTAATAGCATGTGGAACATGCTTCAAAGCTGTTGGGAACCATTTTCACCACATCTAGGGCACAAAGAACTTCAAAATGACATACAATAGGAATGTCTCCAACACCCCCCCTGAATATCACTATGGAGTAATAAAAAATGAGTCTCAACAACTAGGCCATATTAGATACTCATATACAATGAAACTAATGAAAATTGAACAAAAAATGAGGAAAGAGGGAAAACCAAGTGGGAACAAACCCCCCCTCAAAAGACAATGCATCAAAAGAAGAAAAGGCAACGGCTAGGCAACTGTTCTTCACTCCACGAAAACCTCGCAACAATGCAAGTTTGTGCTCGTTGAAGATTTTGTTGAAGTTGTAGATGTCTATATGGATCTAATGAAATAGATGCACCAGTGAGAATCCAAACATATCCACTTTCTATTTTTGTAATGAATAATATCCAAATGAAGTTTGGATGAAACTTTGAAAATCGTGCGGTCATTTTTGAAAAAACACTGAAAAAATTATTGATTTTAAAATTCTCATAACTTCACTTCCCGGACTCTGTTTCGAATGATTTTTTTTTTTTAAATTAGGTATTTTTCCAAAAGGAATTCAAATATCCAATTTATTTCTGCAAATTAATCTCAAAAAATTATCTGAATTGAATCTGATGTGCATGACCCCCTTTTTGTCTCTCGAGATGCATGCATGGCACATGCATTTTTCTCCTCAGATGCATGCATGGCACATGAAAAAGTGTTTGCATGTGAATCTTGAGATGCATGCATGATATATTCTGTATGAAATTTAGAAAACAAATATGAAATGGAGTAGACAACATCTGCAATTAATGGAACAAGAATTTGTGCAAATACTTGTGTAGAAGACTCTTAAGAATAAGATGCTTGGTCTTCTAATGACTTCTCTTATGGCTCTATATTTTCAATATCCTACATGAAATATTCACAATATTCTTTATTCCTGAATAGAACATCCAATATGGTCCATAGTTCATTTGGAGTTGAGTCTTGTGATTCACTATACACTTGATGAAGAATTTTAGGAGAAATAGACCAGAAGATACATCCTATGGAAATATCTTGTCTATTGAGAAAAAAAAAATCTCATCGGCGGAATTAGGTTATACTTCCATTGTCATGGTAATTTGGTACAATCCTCTACATATGAGCTGAAGTAGATTTGTTGTCTTCCACTCCAAATAGTTATGAGGTGTGAGAAGTATTGTCGACGAATAATCCATCTTTTTTTCATTGTTCAATCTTTTGTACATGCAAATAAAGTGTTGGTGTGACTTCTTCCTAGCAGCCTATGGGCTTTGATACCTTGTAGAATGTGGTGAGTACCTGCACAAGAGATATAGCTAGCAAAATAATGAACACAACTTGCAAAAGTGAGAAGACAAGAGAAAAATTGGAGGGAAAAGAATAGAATTGTATTAATCGTATTCCACACTCAAAGAGTGAATAATTTACAATAGATATAGGCTACATGAGTAACTAATGTGCCATAGTAGTGATATAGAGAGATCTAGACACTCATTGGCAAACACTGGAGTGAACTTCCACCTAGTCCTAGTTAAATGATCCATGCAATCATCAGTTAACCGAGTCACACGTGTGGAAGTGAGAGAAACACATGCAACTACTAGTGATAAAACCGAGGTTTCCATGCATGAGTGACTTCCACTAGTATAACTGAGTGTAATTGACTCTAAACTGAAGAGGAATGCCCTATTTTGTAGGGAAATATTATCTAGAGAGAATATTCTCATCTGAGGAAGCATTCTCAACATTGGACTATCAAACTTCGGAAAATAATTCTAGGTGAGTGTGTAATATCTCCAACAGTTTTCTTAAGTTATGGGTATTAACTTGTCCCATTTCCTAAAAGTAGTGAGTAATAATCCACATGCATTCATACCCACAACAATCCTACCATACATTATCTCCCACAACATGACCTTGGACATAAATGAATAGGGGTGACTTTGATGCATTCAACCACTATCCTATTGATTTTGAATGGCTTTCCATTTGTTGAATTGTGGGTCATTCACCATTATGAATAAATACATGAGGTGGTAGGGTAACAAACCTCCCATTTAGATTGTATATTAATTTTTCTAACCTGGCCCTCTTATTTTCTTGTACCATTACACGTTTATGTTATCCTTGGAAAATATGCAAAAACACAAAAACTCTAACTCTTGGATTTCAAAGAGAATTATTTGGATAAGCCTCCTCAGGTTAAGGGTCTTAGGTAAATTTCATTGATGGACCAATTTCATAAATAACGTTGATTCCCCCACCATTATTTCTCATCGAACCCCTTTGCTTTTCAAACTTGCAAGGCCTTGGTATAAGGCTAAAGCTTCATCCTTGGTATTGGTTGAGGTTCCTAACCCCCATGCAAATGCATTTTATATTGTCCTTTGGGATCATAAATGACCCTCCACACTTGTTTCCCATAATTCAATTTGATCATGATCATTAACATTAGAGTAAATTTGGCTCTAACGAGATATTGATTACCATGGTTTAAAAAAAAAACATTAGAGTAAATTTGGGGTCTGAAATGGGACTCACAAGAAAAATCCATGTTGATGAGTTGGAATTCAAAAACCAATAGAGTTTCAAGAAATTGGGTTAACGATAACAGTTGAGTTGAATCTATAAAAGTCAAAGATAATTATGTTTCATATTTTTAGTTCAAAATAGTTAAC
>ML815178.1:10126-33876 GCA_009831015.1 Picea engelmannii | reverse complement strand
TATACTAACCCAACTTACTTAGCAACTATTATTAATGAGAAAATGTATATTAATCATCACTAGATAACACCTCTAACTTAGTGTGACATGGTATATGATTAGTCTGGCATGGCATATGATTTTACTATTTTAAACATTAAATATTAAATTTTAAATATAAACTTACACAGATTACAAATTAATTATTGTTGGAAACCTAATCCACTTAGGGTTACATTATTCCTCACTTGATGGAATGTGAAAGGTCAAGTGACTATAATTGTCGTCGAGAGTCCAAGAGACCTTGGAAGATGAATCCAAAGGTCATCTTAATTGTAATAATATATGTAACGGATTTGAATAATATGCACTTCACATTTATATTTAATATCGTGTGTCTAACAATGGTATCAGAGCTCATTTAGTCTTTAAGGCCTGATTCACTATGGTAGTTGACCATAGCATATGAGTCTGTCTACTTGTCTTCCTGGGAATTTCCTTCCCTCTTGCAGAAAATTTCTACTACCTACCAACCTGCAAGTTTGTCCCAGGCACTCATTCCAATGTGTAGAAACGCCTCTTGATTCCATTCTTGTCCATATGACCTCCCTTCAACCTCTCTAGTTGATTCTATAATTCTAGAAGGATTCCTATGCATTAGTCTGAGAACAATGAGAGTTTGTCGTTACTTGAGTTTCCCTCTCACACGCGTTCATGTTCTATATGTCTACGTGAAATCGATGGTGTGTTGAACTCGACACACATAGTCTGGTTAGGGTTTCTCTCATCAAGCAGGATTTCAAATCCTTCTGTCAACCTCACATTACACATTCCCCTCACATTGATCATTTTTTTTTGGTATCTATCATTGGTATTCACGTTGGTTGAAACCCCTATGCCTGATATTCATGCTACTCAAGTATCACATTAGGGTTTTTTTTGTTGCACTCACCATTGTGGTGACGTTCTTATTGGGATTACAATGAGCGAGGAGAGTCACATTCTCTTACTATTTCTAGGGGAAGAAGAAATGGAAATAGGTTTCCTCTAAAAATACTGCTTTGTAAATAGGTTTCCTTTGAAAATATTATTTTTTATCAGTGGTGTTTGGACCTTGGATTTATAAGAGTTTTAAGATCATGCCACTCATGAAAAAGAAAACACAAATTTTTTGGCACTATAGATTCCAAACATTGCCATAGTACCTCTACATCATCAAGTGTCTAGTAATTGAAGAGCTTCACTTTGGTTTGTGGTAAAGTGGCCAACATAAATTCTTCATCATAGAGATCAATAGATTCAAAGCATCGACAATACATTCACAAGAACAAGGTATACTTTCAATAAGTCTTTTTGTAAGTTACTTGCACTTTTTGAAATTGTGTTTTTCTATAAACATGTGCATTTTCGGTAGAAGTTGACACCCTTCATTTGTTGAGTATACATAGTTGAGTTTGTATTGTAAAGTCTGGGTGGAGTTGCAAGAAACCTCTAACATCTAATTTTGTCTTTAAAATGGCTCGAGTTGAGGAACTATTAGAGTTATTGAACACTCTAATACTCTCTTCTCTAGACAATATAGTCACCACTGACAAATCAAATTTGCAGTCTATTGTAACTTGCTTGCAAGTTTTTCAAGCTAAAGTAGCACTCCTTCAAACTCAAACTCAACGTCTTCATGATGCACTTGAGCGAAAGAATATTTGAAAACATTTTGAACTAATCCTTGTTCAAAATCCTCTTTTCGAAGATGATGAAGATGATGATGCATATTCAGATCAACAACCAATACAGAAGAAAATCGGTTAGCTAGCTTCATATATGAATGTAGATGAACTTCAACTTCCTCTTTCCAAGCCAATCATCAGACCTTGGAAAGAAACCAGACACAACAAGCATAGAACAAGTATCATATATGAAAAGGAATTCACCTTTCATATTCCTGATTATACTAAGATAATCCAGTTCCAGAGTGTTGGATTGCTTCAAGAAAATTCACATTTACCTACTCTAGTTCAAGAGAAGATTTTGATATGCCAAAATTGTCAACGAGTTGGCCACGTTGAAGATCGGTGCTTCGATCTTCATCCTTGTGAGCATTGTGGAAAGTGCAATCATCCTTCAGACAGATGTTCCAAATGCAAGAAACATGGAAGAGTAAAGAACCACTATGGGTGGATGGCTTCTTGGCGATGGTCCTCAATAGTAAAAAAGATATGTCAGGCATACCGAATAATTCATTCTCGAGTAATGACACATCTTGTAGTGGACATATTTTTGTCTTCTCACCTTGTCCCTGACAAGGGGGAACAACATCGATGATTAACAGTCAAGCTTCCAGTTTTGAAGTCCTATCATTCGAGTAGCAACAAACGAGTGTGATTTGGTTTGTGGTCATCCAAAACCACCAAATTGGTTTGTGTTTTTCCTTAAACCACCACTTAGTAGAAGACTTACAACTTATTATAGACAACAGTTTATGGTCATCTATAAACCAACATTTGAGAGCACTTCCAATTAGAAGAATAAATCAACTTTCATATTGTATCTAACTTAGGAAATGTTTCAGGAACCATTGAGCCTAGAGCAAGGTTCCAGAGTTTGTGGTCATCCTTAAACCACTAGTTTGGTTTGTGGTCTTCCTTAAACCACCATCATCATTTAGTATAAGACATCAAATTTTGTTATCCATTCGGTTTGTGGCCATCCCAAAAGCACTAGATTCAGAGAGCACATTCATACATTGGTAGCTGCAAACTTCGACATTTCAACTACACACTTCCATACTTAATATCTCTTCTTGGAATCATATGCACCCCTTCGGATTAAGGGGGGGAATGTTGGAAACCTAATCTGCTTAGGGTTACAATATTACTCACTTGACGGAAAGTGAAAGGTCAAGTGACTGTAACTATCATCGAGATTCCAAGAGACCTTGGAAGATGAATCCAAAGGTCATCTGAATTGTATTAATAGATGTATCATATTTGAATAATATGCACTTCACGTTTATCTTTAATCTCATGTGTCCAACAATTATTAAACTTAGAAAAAAGTGAATATGATTTTAATTTTCTTATTAGTAATAATATAAAAAATGTAAGGGGTGGTGAGTGGGGCAAGGTAGGGGGTCTTCCTTGATCCCGATGGAAACCAATAAATTAATTATGCACGGGGATTATAGATAGCTACGAACATTGAGGAAAATGTGTTGGTGGTCTATCAAGGACTAGCACTACTTAAGGCTAGAGGAGTATATCATGCCACAATAACATGAGACACTTCCTTTGTCATTCAACACCTACAATTCTACCTATTTCCATAAAATGAACAATTGGCAATAATTGTTAATAGAGTCCAATATCTAGTTGATGACTTTGATTCAATTGAATTATTCCATGTGCTTTGTACGTATAACTCACTTTTTGATGCCTATGTAAACAAGGGAGTGGCTCCATGGGAAGGAAATTGTTGTATAAATGGGGGAGGTGTTGTGGGAATTGAACCCAAGTGTGGAGGATAACAATTATTCCTCCCAACCACTCAAGCTAAACCCAATTGACAAATGATGATAGATATCTATTGTGTGTGTGACTGAATTGATATATTTTACAAAACTACTAATGAATTTTTAAGTGTGTCAAGGAAGAATTATAGGTATATGCACTTTGAGAGTCAGTTAGGATACCCAAACCCAAGATGGGCTAGGGGATTAGTTATCCTAGTCTAGACATTACAAGATTATGATTTATATTGGTTTTGGATGTAGAGATGATGATTAATGTTGCCAATTAATTTTACATATGGGTAAAGGCTATATGAAAGATGTGTGACATGTGTACTATTAGGAGAGGAGGGTTAGTGTCCCTATTCTTGTCTACTAGAAACTCCCTATGTGCTATGGTTTTGAGAATTTATGTGCTCACTTAGTGATCCAGATGGATGTCGGTGGCCTCCCATCTATTCCAATTGGCTCATTTTGGCAATTTTCTAGTTTGGCAGTTTTTTCCTAGTTTTCAGGTCCCTAACTTTCAGGATCGTTTTGAGGCCCTAAATAGTGTTTTTAGGGCTCTCCAATGTTAGAATATAAACAGAGTTAGAGTATGATGAAAACATGTGTATCCTCGTATCGACCTTTCCAATGGGCTATCGTGCGCCTAAAACGGAGATCATATGCAAAAGTTACGACCCTAGGAAGTTGATGTGCTAAATTACCCCAACGAGGCCCACATGACTTTTGGGAAGCCCACTAAATTCGGGTGGTAGGAAAATTTAGCGTCGAAAAGACAGTGGCAGTGCTGCAAAAACATTTCTACTGAGCAAAACTTCGACGAGATGTTAGCAAGTATATCACGTCTTGCATTACATGTGTTATTTCCAAACTAACCACTAAGAAACATGGCCTGTACACCCCTCTACCTACTCCTAACAGGTCGTGGGAATCCATATCAATGGACTACATGTCGGCCCTTCCATCCACCAAGAGGTGAAATGACTGTGTTTTTGTGGTTGTTGATCGCTTTTCCAAGATGGTGATTTTGACTGCCTGCAAGAAGAGCATCACAGCAGAGGCCACTGCCAAACTCTTCTTTGAACGAGTCTGGGTACATTTTGGAATCCCACAAAAAATTGTCTCAGATTAGGACAGTCGGTTCCTCAACACATTCTGGTCGAGCCTCTAGTCACTGCTAGACACCAAGCTCACCAAATCCACAACCTTCCATCCCTAAACATATGGCCAAACCGAGGTCGTCAATCAGATGATCGTGCATATCTTGTGCATGTATAATTACAAGCACCCCTACACATGGGATGAGAGTATTCCCTATGTTTAGCATAGCTACAACCAAGCCCTACATAGATCAACCAACCAAAACTCCTTTCAAGTGGGTTGGGATTCCAACCATTGGGTCCCATGGATGTTGCACTACCCCTTGCAGACACCCCGACACACTTGTCACCTGATCCAACTAAAGTTGACAAAGCCACTTGGTTCATTGAGCAGATCCAGCACATCTGCCAACAGGTTCAAGATATTTTATAAAATTTCAATGCTAAGTAGAAGCAGGACCATGATCAACACTGAGTTCCACATAAGTTTTAGGTGGGAGATAAAGTTTGGTTGCACTTGTAGAAAGAACGCCTTACAGGGGCCCATCAGAAGATTTTCCCACTTTGTTATGGACCTTACACCATCACCACGTTTGTGGGTGACAATGATTTTGAGCTCAACATTCCCCCTTTCCTTGGCCTACACCCAGTGTTCAATGTGGATATCCTTCAACCTTATTTCCCACGATTATTGGACACCTCAGAGGTAGAAAAACAATTGACACCAACAAAGCTCAAACATGACTACATGCAACATGCATCTAGTGATCAAATTGTGAACACATAGGTCAAGGGAACTTGCCAGCAAAGGATCCAATTTTATTGTGTTGTCAAAGTAGGGAAACTCCTGCACCAAGGCAGGTGGCTCACCCAGGGCCAAATTCAATAGAAATTTCCTCATCTTATGGGGGAACTCAATGCAATGGAGACCATTTCTTCCTAAGGGGGGAGGATTGATCCAAATGGATGTCAGTAGCCTCCCACCAATTCCAACTGGCTCATTTTGGCAAGTTTTTCCTAGTTTTTGGGTCCCCAACTTCTGGGGCCGTTTTGAGGCCCTAAACAATGTTTTTAGGGCTTGCCACAATCAGACTATAGACTAAGTTAGAGTCTAATGATAACATGTGTAGTCCTCTAATAGAAATTTCCAACAGGACATCGTGCACCTAAAACAAAGCTCGTATGCAAAAGTTATGACCCTGGGAAGTTGATGTACTAACTTACCCCAACGGGGCCCACATGAATGTTGGGTATGTGTTATATTCTTTGCACAAGTAGAGGGGGGTGCAGGGGGGTGGAGCCCCTAGCGCGGGGGTTCGGGGGCAGTGCCCCCGAATTTTTTTTTTCGGGACGACATATTTCCGGGACCACATGATATTAGGTGATTTTTCGGCACGTCGTTTTTTGCCGATGGTTTTCTATTTCCGGTTAAGGAATTAGGGTTTTGGACTAATCCAGGTCATTGGGTTAGGGTTTTGGATGCCGCTGGCTCCTATATGTATATTGTATTGTAAACAATGTAACACAATGTATGAATATAATATATGCTGGTTTTCCCGGTTTGGGTTTCCAAGTGAAAAATATCTGTATAATGTTTGTATTTGCCATTGTATCTTTTCTGAATATCAATTTGCAGTGGATATTGTACAAGGTTAGAATTTACAATGACTTTTGGCGCTTCATATCCTAGGGTTAGCTTTTTGGATGTCTAGGGTTTTGGAATTCCTGTTTATTGTAAAAATGTGAATGAACGCAATTGTCACATTTCTTCTCAGAGATAAGCCGCCACCATTCTAGCAAGCTTGTTTTCAGTCTGCATTTTACAGTTTCAACATATTTCCTTATTGAATAGAAACCAATTTTATTGTATCTTTGTTATTGTTCCTTGTGCTTATGTGTTAGGCATAATAATAATCTGTATTCATTTCATTATGCTCATAAAATCCAGATCACTTAGGAAGTTACATGTTGCCATAAGGGAAAGCTACAAATTCAATTGTTCACAAGGTTTAGCTAAGGGGCATGCAATAAGGACATGGAGTCCTTATTCCTTGGTGAGCAAGAGTCTCTTACCAATAGTAAATGAGATGGAGTCAATGAAGTTTCACCTATTTTATGTCGATTCCCCCTCTATGTGAATATTTGTACTTGAAGGGCTGGAGTGAACATGGCCTTGGCCATGGTACATTTTGAGAGGAGTTGAAGTGATCATGTCCTTACCCTTGATATCGATACCAATTGATATTTACCAGTCTAAGAAAAAAAAACATCCTTTATATGCATATTTTTTAGAAATAATATTTTTAAATAATAAAAGTACATTCATGAAATTATTGCTCATGTAGGTAGGATGAATTCATTTAAGTAGGAGGGATATATATGGGAAAAGTAGATTGTATTCCATTGTACAATTGAAAAGTGATAAATATGCATTGTATAATTGAAAAGTGGTAAATATGCATTGGGAACATGCAAGTAAATAAGAATCGCCAACTTTCTAATTTGGAGGTTTTTTATTTAATTAAAAAGGGCAATATCATGTGCACACACACATGTGAGTTTTAAAAGACATGATGGAATTTAGTGAATGAGCAAAAATAGATAAAGGAGTTAGGAGATAGACGAATAATGTGCATATTGGCTAATTACAAATTAGGAATTATGCATGAAGAGACATGTGGTTGGGTGAAAATTGTGTGTATTAGTTAAATAAAAATTAGGAATTATGCATGAGAACACATTTGACATTTTTCATGAGTACTATAATAAGAGAGGAATGGTGGCCATGGGAGGTACTCTTATGCACCCTAATTTTGGATGGATGTGATAATGCTGAAAAATTTCATGGAGAATTAGTGAGAGTTTGATCTAACTGTGCAAAATCCTAACCAAGTTTTATTTTTTGTTGTGGTGGGGATTCCACATTGATAATTGGAAGAATTGCACAATTCGTTGGTGAATAGGGTAAAGTTGTTTCACATTTGCAAATTGTACACTTCTTTATACATCATTTACAGCTTGAAGGTTTTAGCGAAATAAGACTACCCGTAAGATACTATAGGGTGGTCAACTAGTAAGCTTGATTTGATCAACATGGAAGAAGCTTGGAGCAATCTCCTAGAGAAAAATCTGAAGCAATCTCTTGGAGAAAAATTGAAGCAAAAATTTAGAAAGGAGAAACATACACAATCTTCTCTCATCGCTCTCTAATTGTTCATAAATTTCCAATTGGGTTTTGATCTCCTAGAAATCTAGAGATAAATCATGTTTCATGAAGGTTAGAATCCTTGATCAAAAACTTCAATCACTCTTGTAGAGTCAATTAAAACCCCCATAGGAAACCTCATCCTTTCCAAGTGCTTGTGGAACTTTTTGGAAAAAAATTAGTAAATTTTCCATGTGGGTATTAGAGGTGTGCACTCCTTGTAGAAGGTCAAGGAGTGCAAAGTTCACAAGTTTCCTTAAGGTAGAATGCATGCATGTCATCCAGTGATCTATCCACTATATATTGGTGCAAATTTTTATGATTTTAGGAGTTGAGGGTTGGGAGGGGGGGGGGAGTTGGGTTTTTCCTCTTGCAGGGGATTAAATGGTTAATGTCACTTATGGATATGTTAATCCTTTATTAAGGGCATAATCTAGAACTCTTTTAAATCTATTTGTAGCCATACAATTGCACTTGGAAAGACTTAATTTAGGAGATAAACTTGTCCTTGTACCTTATTTATTCTTAGCTAAAATCGCATTTGATTATTATAGAGATAAGAAAGCATATACATATGAGACCCACATTCTTAGAAAAGTCATGAATGATAATTGATTGTATAGTTGCATGTCTAGATGAGGAAGATAGAATAAGGTCATAATCATAGTGAATGTGAAAGATCTTGATTGATGAACTTACAATTATTTGATATCAGATTTGAGAACATAATAGGAAAATCATCCTAGAGATAGCATTGGAATTTTATGTATAATTTAACTCATTCTTATTTGCATGCAACTCTCAACAGTGCCAAGGCTGACCATGTGAAACAAC
Source organism: Picea engelmannii (assembly GCA_009831015.1). NCBI lineage: Eukaryota > Viridiplantae > Streptophyta > Pinopsida > Pinales > Pinaceae > Picea > Picea engelmannii. The sequence continues at coordinate 25,247 of ML815178.1, read as the reverse complement.
CAACAAATAGGGGAGTATATTATGATTAAACACTTGAAGTAAATTACCAGTCCAACAATTGATTTTAGACTTACTTTCAGTGATCCAACAAATTGAGAGAAACTTGATTGTATAATTAGTTTGAGAATTGTTTATGAGTCTAGGAAGGAATAGGAAAATGGATTGTAAACTTGCAATTTAGATGGTAGAGTATTATTCCTATTGTATTTTACAACTCTTGTATCCCTGAAATAAAATACTCCTTGCTCATGAAATTATATATATTGTATGTGAATCTTAAACCCTCTATTAGATACAAATCTCAAAGGAATGGTTAGATTTGATTATTGCATCGTGAAATTATAGAATTAATATACATGTTGATTATAAAATTTGTTATGCATTTGTAAGAAAAAAATGAAGCAAAAATATATTTTGCATTGCGCATTTGTAAAGAAATTGATATCAGAAAGAAACCATTGGTTCTATCTCATTGAGAAAGTGTGAACCCCAACTTGGAAAGTGTGATGAAACAACAATGATTCAATCTCCCAACCTACTGTGTTAGAACCCTGATCCAGGAACAACTGAAACATCTGTTTCAATAGTGAGGGCCACAAATTTACATTGGTGAAGCAATATTGATTGGTCTCAAGGAAAAAGTTCCGAAAGTGCATAAAAAAAAAACCATAATTATTTATGGAGAACCATAAAAAACCAATGGGAATCCAACTCCAAGCATAATTATGGGAGAACAAAAGCATGAAGGGTTAAAATACAAATATAAAAGACTCTAGACCAAACAAAATAAGGGATAACATAGAAGATCAAGACATGGGTATAGATGAAGACATCTAGTAGGGCTCAAAGGAGGATAACCTAAAACAAGATATGGATATAGAACACATGGATATTGACCTTTAAGCCTTGATCACTATGCATAGAGAATAACACCTCATAAATAATCCAGAAATACAAATCCAAAGAGACTTAGTAAAAGAAAAATGAATACTAGAATTCGAACTCAAATCCACAGCTTGACAAGAGGGATAGGTATTATAACTACTCCTCTCAAAAGAAAAAGAAAAAAATGATCCTAGAGGAGAATAAGTGAGGCAAAAAAATGATAAACCAAAAGTTGGAGGAATTTGGGTCTCTTTAATTGACTCGGGCCAAGCCAAAGGGATCCAGAGAAGTACTTTACCTCCCAACCAAAGGTTTAAAATGAAAGTATTCTCTTGGAATATAAGATGACTCAATGCTCCAAGTAAACATCACTTGTTGAGGAAAATAATTTCAAAATAACAACTTAGAATTGTAACGATGCAAGAAACCAAATGTGGTCGATACACAATGATGATCATATATTAAAAAATGATGGGGAGGAAGTGAAGTCTCAACAATGGATGCTGATGAATTTTTTGGTGGATTAGTTATCCTATAGGACCTAAGTCGAATTGTTTTGGAGAATAGAATGGGAACTTGTAGATTCTTCTTATTCATCTATAAGGTGATTGACTTTCAAGAATAAGGGTTTATTACAAATGGTTATGGTCCATGTAATCAAACCCTCAAAAATCCTTTCCTAGACTCCATCCAGGCTCTGGGTGAGTTCATCCAAGGATAGCCATGGATTCTTGGAAGATACTTTAATATGATTACATCCCTGTACAAGAAAAAAGGAGGCTAGCGATGCTTAATTGTTGATATATTATCTTTCAAGGAAACCATTGATAAAATGAGAATGGTAGAAATACAAACAATTAATGGATTCCACACATTGAATAATAGAAGATGTATATCACATCAGATAATGGTTAGGTAGGACATGTTTCTGGTTTCATAATCTCTTCTTCTGAGAAAGGCCTCCATAGTTGTAGAAATCCTTCCCTTCTTAGGATCATTCCAAAAGCCAATAAGCCTTACATGGGATAGTTCCTTCATCCCTAGATCAAATCCCTTCAAATTCGAGAAATTTTGGCTCGAGCATCCCAATTTCATGCAAAACATAGGCACTTGGTGGAGGGAAGTAAAATCTACTTGGGGGATGAAGATGTACCAATTTAAACAAAGGTTGAAGCAATTCAAGCAAAGTATCAAGACATGGAACAAGGAAGTATTTGGAAACATATTTCGAACTTAAATGCAATTGGAAAAGGACATGGAAAAATTACAGAATATTATCATTCAAGAGGGTAGAACCGAGAAGCATGTTTCCCAAGAAACTCACCTCCATAAGAATATTGACATTTGGGAAAAGAAAGAATAAATCCTATGGAAACAAAAATCTAGAATTCGTTGACTCAAAGAAGGGAACAAGAACACTAGATTTTTCCATAACTCCCTTATCAATAGAAGGAGTCACAATAGAATAATGTCTCTTAAGTAAACATTAGGGAATAAGCTATAAAGGCATGAAGACATTGAATAGGAGCTCAAGAATCACTTTAGCCATATTTTAACTGAGCTCCCAAAAAAGTGACAAGCAATCATTCAAACTATAACAAGAGCCATCCTCCTCCTAGTCTCTCATGAGAAAAAGTTAAGTCTGATGAAACCCATCTCTTATGAGGAAATCACTTAGATAGTAAAGGACATGGACTTTGGAAAATAGGAAAATATCTAGGCCCAGATGGATTTTCTATATATTTCTTTCAAACTTGTTGGTTGGTAGTGGGAAGAGATGTTTGGGAAGTAGTGGAGGAGTCCAGATTAACATAAAGTATTTTACATGCCTTCAACTCAATGTTTCTTACTCTAATTCCCAAAGATCGGGATGTTAACTTTGCTGATAAATGTTTCCCTGTCTCCCTATGCAATGTGTTCTATAAATTCATCACTAAATTTATCACCAACAAGATGAAACCCATCATGGCTAAAATAATCTCTCAAGAACAAAGGGGCTACACTAAAAGAAGACAAAATTTTGATGGTATTATAGCGGCCCATGAAACTATACACTCTTTGAAATCAAACCAATATTTTGGGGTGATAATCAAACTAGATATGTCCAAGGCCTATGATAGACTCAACTGGGACTTTCTATAGAAAATGCTTTATGCCTTTGGATTCTTCCCTAAATGGATATTTTGGGTAGGTAATCTTGTCTCCACAATATTCTTCTTGATCATGGTCAATGGCTCCCCTTCCTTAACATTCAAACCATCTCAAGGCATTAGACAAGGTGATGCATTATCATGCTTCCTATATATCCTAGTTGCATAAGGTATTGGGAGGACTTTGAACCTAGCCTTGAATGCTAGAAAGATTAAATGATTAAAGCTCCACTAGAACTCTGATCCCTTGTCCCAATTGTAGTTTGTAAATGATACCTTGCTTATGGATTCTCCCATAGTTCATGAAGCAAATTCCCTTAAGATTGTGTTGGCTACCTTCATGCTTACCTCGGGAGTCATAATCAATCAAAGAAATTCCCTCATTTTTTTTCTTCAACATTTCGATGAATATTCAATGAAACATCACCATGATCCTAGGTTTCCAAAGGGGATCTCTCCCTTCCAAATATTTAGGATCCCCCCGGTTAGAGAATTCCTTAAGAATATATATTAGGAGGAACTTCCTTCCAAGATTGAAGCTAAACTACGCAGTGAGACCTTTAGATTTATGAGTCTCATTGGAAATATCACTCTCGTCAAAAAAAAATCTCTAATCCCTTCCACACTACCTATGCAGACTTATCTTTCCTATTGAAAGAATCCAGAGATGAAAATAAAAAAAATTCCACTTGTACGCATCTTTCACACTATACTGCAAGCGTATACGCAGGCTACTCCACTACAACCCGCATACATCAGGATTTGTGCTAGAAAATGAAAATTAAATGTCAGGTTTCCATGTCACAATAGCGGATCTCTAATCCTTGGCCTTCCATATAGTAGAAACGTTCTGACTCGTCCCTTCAGTTGCATTTTGAAGGCTAGAAAGAGGCCAATCCCGAGCTATGGAAAAGAGAGAGAATTCAACTTTAAGAACAAAGTTACTCTGGAGAAATTATTTACTTCATATAAGTCTACATCCCTTTGTCCTTTAAGTCTGAACACAATTTCCAGCCCCCAAACTCTTCCCTTATTGATGGAGAACCTCATTGTCTCCCTTCTATGAGCTTTCCTTTGGTGGAGGATTGAAGTGGTGGAGGCCCAGATGGAAGGAACTTAGTTTCTTTGTTCCGAACCATGCCGACATGGAAGTCTGTAATATTTTCACTTATGTTGATCATTTATTAATAGAAATACTCCTTTCCCGTCCAATTAATATCTTGCAAATATATGATTTATTATCCATGGGAATATTTTCTATGTATATTGATGGATTATGCTATCTAATGTGATAACCTTTTATATTGCCACCATATGCTTGTGTTTGCTTGTTTGTTGAGAAATTGTTGCAGGTATATAGCTTTGGGTCAAAGCACTCAACGGTGGACATCATCAAACATCTGGATGAGGTAGGTCTCTTTCTTATCTCCCTTGCACATTGGTTTATATAGAATATTGTTGGGATAGAGTTTATTTATGCATTCATTTATGTCTGTTGTGGTTCACCCTAGCCATAGAGATATTTTCCTCATAACAAAACTGGCGACCATACTCGAGATGAATCTTCTTTCTTAGGGTTTGAAGTACTTTTCTCCTTAGATTGCTCTTGTTTCTATTGCGGTTCTTGTCGTATCATTGCTTGACATTTCCAATTCAATATGGGTTTGAGTTTTCAGCCTTTATCCCTTGCCTAGCCTTATTTTAAAGCATATAGGTGCCTTTTTCCTTGACAGTCGCATATACATGCGGGGTGTCTCACTGCAAGCTGCATATATACGCTCTGTTTTCCTTAACAGTCACGTACTTCAGTTTGCCTTGCCTTTTTTCCTAGTCTGGTGTTTGTTGGATGGGATTCGATGCTTGTTCAGCCTTCTTGGGTCTCTGTAGTGCATGTTAAGTGCTTGTGGGATGTTAGGAAACCCTCTTTTTGTTGAATTTATGGGCGAAGCCTTTCTATTCATCTTTTCATTTTTATTGTCCTTGTACATTAGGCTGGGTGTTTTGTTTCTTGGTATCCTACTTGAGTTATCTCTTTTTTATGCACAGTAGGGCTATATATCAAGTTACTTTTCAGTCCATGCATTTTCAGTTTTGATATATTGAAAATAAAAGTTAAAACAGGCATTTTGCATTGCTTGACATTTTTTGTCTTTTGAGTCCTTGTCATTAGCTTAGTGCATATAGTGAAAGATTGCATTTTTACTTCTGAATTGCAGAGTTGAATTTGAAAATTGCATCATTTTTAGAAGCATATCAGTCATTGAAAGTTAAAGTTAGGACTTTGCATTATTTTCATATTTACTTTTCTTGCAGAGTCATAACACCATGAGTTTCACTACCATACCCTTTTGAGTAATCACGATCATTAAAATCGATGCTATAATTTAAAATTGATTAGTAACGATTTTATTTTTCTAGGGTGCACAAACTAGCCTAGAATTTAGTTCCTTGGAATAGGATTTTGTAAGTAAAATTCTCCAAGGCAATTAAATCATCATATGTGTCCGAGTCAGGTAGTGGAGAAATCCATTGTATAATTGGTAAGATCAGGAGGCTCCACTCACACCGGAGTTAATCACGAGGTTGTGCGAAGTTGGTTGAAGGGATATCCCCCCGATACCTTCCTAGCGTCAGAGATATTTCTGGGGATCTATTCATATATGGAGATCATGTTAGCACCCTTACCTCCGTGAGAGGCAGTGCTTTCAAGGTTTTGAGCTTTGCTACCCTGCCCATATGGTGGACCCGACTTACGATTGCTTGCTTGTGCATCGGTTATGCAGTTCTTTATTAGTTTCTTGACTTAGATGTCTCATAGGTTACTTGCAGGGGTTATTATGCAGGTACCCTGGGTCAGATAAGGGTCGGACAACACATAACCTTTATGGAGGATTACCTCTCCGGGGGGATCTGACCGACTGGTTGTTAAGCTGACTAGGGCTCTTATAATTGATTTTGTTACCTACGATCTTTAGCAAGGAGTCTCAGGCGCCTCTTGGGCAAGACATACCTTCTTTAGGGAGAGAGGCCACTTAGCCACTTTCCCCCATTTGCATGCATATTGGTCGTTTGAATTTTTGTGTGCTCTTTGATTACTAATTGGCCTTAAGATTTTATACTGAGTTCTCTTTATCATGGATAGTGTAGTTCCTTTGACTCCTGCATTCACCACTACCTACCCCATGATGCCTACTCCTGTCATGGGAACGATTCCTTCTACTTTTCATAATGGTATGTAGAACTATGGTACTCAATCCATGCCTTGGGTCTCTAGTCATTCTCTTGTTGATATGCCTTCACCTTTGCAATCCTCTCCTTGTTCCACTTATATGAATCCTAGCATTGGATCTGGGGGCACCATGGCCCCAATGCCTATGTCTTGATTAGATATAAGTCATGTCCCTCAACCTTCTTTTACGATAGGAGGTTGGAACCTCCCCTCTTACGGATCCAGTCCTAGCTATGCTCTTTCAGAAGCCAATAATCAGATGGGCGCTTTTCCTACTTATTACACCCCATCCATGTATCCTTAATCCACCATGTCGGTTCCTTCGAACGCTTTTCCCATGATGAATCTTCATGGATCCCTGGGTGTTTCAAATGGGGGAATCAATTCTACGGTTCAGGCTACCCTCTTCACAGAACCTCTTCACAAGGGGGCAACATATATCCTCACTCAAATAGTCCTTACCATACTTTCATCTCTTCACAGACTTCAATGATGATGCATGTTTAGACTTCTTTGAATCAATTAAATGAAGGATACTACCTTTCCGGACAGGGACAAGGAATAAACCAGGACCCTTCCTGCCTGCAATGTTTCAAAGTCAATCTTTCCTTGGACCTTGGCATCAAATTCCATAGATTACCACTAGTCCAGTCATTGTTAGTCATACTAGAGCTCCATCACCAACCTCTGCTAGTCATGTTGGAGATGGGTCAACTACTTCTACAAGTCTTGTTGACCATTCACACCTAACCGCTGCTAGTCATGCTGGGGGCACCACTCTAATCGCCACGAGTCATATCAATATCGCATATCCAACCTCTGTACATCATGTAGGAGATGACTCTCCTACCTCTACCTGTCATGTTGAGATTATGTCACCATCCATTGTGAACATTGTTGGGGGAATTGAGAAACCTAGATGTCTCAGACGTAAGCCTAAGTTCCTTTGTAGGAATTGCGAAGGATATCACCTTACTCATCTGTGTCCAGCTACTGCTAAGATACCAGAAGCATGGGCCTCACCTAAGGGCCCTTCGGATTCTGAGGCATCTATGGTTTCCCCACATCTTGTTTCTCCTTCAATTGACACGGCGGTAAGGTTGTCGCATTCCTATCCTGACCTCACCCCCATTGTTAAGGGTGATGGGTCCCCTATCCCTGTTACCATGCATCCTCTTCAACCCAAAGTTGAAGAAGTGATCATACTAGTACCATCTCTGGTTAATCTTACTCTCCTTGCGGAAGGTGATGCATATTTTAATCATGTCATCAACACTATTGATCCTGCACCTTATGAACAAGAGAGAGTTTTTCTTTCACCTAATCCTCTCCCTCCAAGTTTTGAGGAAATCACCTTTGACTAGGATGGCCCTGTGGGGTATCCAATTCCCCCACCTATGTCTTTTCCAGTAAGAGACATTATTCAATCTATCACAGAAACTATATACTCTGTTAGTGCTTTATCCTCCTCGACTTGGAGAGATTTGGGTTTTCCCAAGCTTATGTCATCCATTCGTAAGATAATGACATTCCACAAAAGTTATGCATGGAAGCCTTGGCCTCCCCCCTGGACTTGCCGCCTAAAATATCCCAAACGAGTCTGAGTTAAGCTCTTTTCCGACTTGTTCAAAAAGCTAAAATATTGTCGAGTGATTTGTCCCTTTCACACTCGTTAAATTGGACTTGAAAGGTCATGAGTCTTAGTTAAGCTCTTTTCCGACTCGTTATCAAAAAGTGAAAATATTGTCAAGTGAACTTGTCTCTTTCACACTCGTAAAATTGGTTTTGAAAAGACGTCTATTTGGCACAAGTTTATCCCTTTTTCACACCAAGTAGACTAAAAGACATAAAAAGGGACATTTTTTGGCGTTAAGTTGTGATTTCATCTCATTCCCTTGCTTGCAGTATTGAACCTATAGTTGGTTCTCGCTTTTTATTATAACCGTTTTCCTCAACATTTTTGCATCCTCAACCAATCAGGGCCTTGTTTATATCCTTCACAATTTGACACCCTATACCCAGGAGGGAACATTCCCCCGAGTGTCCATCTCCCACATGCACTTCCCTACATTGAGCATAGGTATGTTCCACTTCTGGAACTAGTTTTTCTTACTTGCGACACTTGTTTCCTCCTCTGTATCATAGCATTCATTTGTCTATGAAAAAAAATAAAAAGACGAACGGGAAGGGAGTATTATCTTGTATTGGCAGCGGTCGTGCCTCCTTTGAACATAGCACAAATTTATTTGAGTCCATTCATCATAATTTTGGGATTAGCATGGCCTTACGAAGCTAAGATCATTACAGAGTCTTCTCTACCGACTGGTTACTCTTCCAATCCCTATAGATAATTTTATTGATGCCTCTTGCATCTCATGGTTTTATCATCATGTCTATGATGTCAGAGTCCTCCACATGTCTCACGCTATTGTTCAAGGGAAGTCTATCAACCTATATCGGCCACTCCTCAGAACTCTTGACTTTGCATGTCGGCCATACCCTTAGTTTGTCTTAGAATCACATGATATTGTAGTCTTATCATGCACCCTAGCCCTACTTCCATCATTGGTAGGTAACCTTGAACCCAGCAGTCGACATTTCATCATTGGTCATTGACTGGGTGGTTTCCCTTATGTTCGACGACAAGACATCTATTCACACATTCAGATTCGTGCAGTGTCTTGGATGCCATTAGTATTATCGCTGGTTTCCTCGCCTTTGTCAGCAGTTTTCATCACTGATTGTTATTCAGAGGGTCTTTTTCGTGTACTGTTTGCACTTGGCACACGCGAAAGACGCACATGATCGCTAGTTCGTGAACATGTTATTCGTCTGATTTCCACCAAATCATGAAGCTCCTGCATTGTACCTCATGCTGACGGATGAGAGATGCCTTAATGCTCTCCTTCCAGCGGGTCTTTTTCCATCGACTTCAACCCATTTATTATGGAAATGGGACCTAGAGTCTTATGAGTACCTTGAATTCTGTAGTCATCAGTGCCAGGCTCTCTCACCATCGAAAGTTGGGAATACATCAATGTCTCCTGATCAATGGATTCTTCAGGTGTTTGACACTGACTCCTCTATTCACACTTGTAAGAATGTACCTGGTGCCTTGATACCTACTTTCATTATCGATAGGCTTTCTCGTGTTTGTTAACGGTATACATCAATGACTAGTAATCAAATGATGTCTCATTGTGTTCAACCTCAACTCCTTTATTCACATAATGTAGACTTGCACCTTTGGCAGATTGTGTAGAATACTTGAAGACATCATTATGTGGCCGCACCTTTCCTGATTTGTTGCTTCCTTTTCATTGGACCAATACCTATATGACTTCAATGAAATGGGAGATCAGATTGTACTCCATGGTATATAGATATCTTCATATTGGTTTTAAGATTGGTTCTATTGGGCCTTGTTCGTGACTATGACATCTATTGGCATGTAACCACATTTGTGTTTGCCTATTCATGGCCACAGACACTTGTTTGATATATTTTCACATGGATCTGTAGTGTAATTTTATTGGCAGCCATGTATGCAAAGTCAGTGCAGAATGTAATGAGAAACTGAGTTTGTCCAGCTGGTTCCCTACCACTCCACTTCTGGGTTATTTATAATGTATTTCGGCCATCGCAGATACTCCTCTGACCTCACACATTAGGGGGCATTTGTTAGAGAAATATTTGCCTCACCCTATGCAATATTACAGAGAGGGCCTTATTCCATTTCCCTATGTAGACTTATCTTCCCTATTCAAAGAATCCAGAGACAAAAATACAAATTTTTCCACTTGTACGCATCTTGCACACTATACAACAAGCGTATACACAGGCTTCTCCACTACACCCCACGTACATCAGGATTTGTGCCAAAAAATGAAAATTAAATGTCGGGTTTCCATGTCACGACAGGAGATATCTGATCCTTGGCCTTCCATATACTGGAAACGTTCTGACTTGTCCCTTTAGTTTCATTTTGAAGGCTATAAAGAGGTCAATCCCGAGCTATGGAAAAGAGAGAGAATTCAACTTTGAGAGCAAAGTTACTCTGGAGAAATTATTTACTTCATATTGAGTCTGCATCCCTTTGTCCTTTAAGTCTAAACACAATGTTTATCCCCCAAGCTCTTCCCTTATTGATGGAGAACCTCATTGTCTCCCTTCTATGAGCTTGCCTTTGGTGGAGGAATGAAGTGGTGAAGGCCCAACTGGAAGGAACTTAGTTTCTCGGTTTCAAATCATGCCGACACGGAAGTCTGTAATATTTTCACTTCTGCTGATCATTTATTAATAGAAATACTCCTTTCCCATCCAATTAATATCTTGCAAATATATGCGTTATTATCCATGGGCATATTTTCTATGTATATTGATGGATTATGCTATCTAATATGCTAACCTTTTATATTGCCAACATATGCTTGTTTTTCTTGGTTTTGCTTGTTTGTTGAGAACTTGTTGCAGGTATATAGCTTTGGGTTAAAAAACTCAACGATGGACATCATTGAACATCTGGAAGAGGTAGGCCTCTTTCTTATTTCCATTTCACATTGGTTTATATAGCATATTTTTGGGATAGAGTTGATTTCTGCAGTCATTTCCGTCTGTTGTGGTTCACCCTAGTCATAGAGAGATTTTCCTCATAACAGTTGTGACATCCAAAATCATCAAGGCTATCAGATCCCTTCAATGAGATTTCCTATGGGGGGACCTAAGAAGGAAAGAAAATGGATTGTTGTTTCCTAGGATACTATCTGTCTCCCCAAATGGGCAGAAGGCCCAAGTATCAAAGGCCCCCTCATCATGGGCAAGGCTCTATCATCCAAAACATGGTGGAGATGCCTCGAAGGAAAAGATGATATCTAGGGTAGAATCTAGAGGGTGAAGTGTGTTGGAAACATTTCTAAGGGTGCACTCATGCATATGGACCGTTCAAGTCCTATATCACTCATCTAGAATAATTTCTGGAATAGAAAGGCCCTTATCTAGAACCATTCTTCTGGGAAATTCAATAAGGCATATCGATCATCTTTTGGGATGATTCATGGAAATAGGAGAATAAAATAGGATCCTAAGAAACTTTGCAACAAGCCAAAACCTCACTCCAAACCTTGGGGTGGAACATTATCCACCAATATTGGAAGGAGATCACAGATCCTCAACCCTACTCCTATAGATCCTAGATACGTGGATAAGAATGGCCAACAGAGAAGGATATGATTTCAAGTAAGATCCTTAATGATCTTCTCAGGACCATAAAAATTAACTTTAGAAGAGGCCAAAACATTTTGAGACGGGGACATCAAGGAGTTGGTAATTTTAAAGTTAAGAGTGCATATGACCTCAAAGAAAAACACAATAATCTGGCAAAAAGAGTTATTTGGTATAAGATTTGGAATCCAATGCTTTGGAAAAGAATTCCATCCTTCCTCTAGCTTCTAGCAAAAAAAAAATCGAACTTGGGACAAACTAGTAAGAAGAGGCTTTGAAGGTCCCTCCCTCTACCATGTGTAAATCACAAGGAGAAACATCAAAACACTTATCCAATGATTTCCTAGTAATGAATACATTATGGGATAGAGGGGCCACAATTTTTCGACAATATGATCATCTCATGGATGACATTGTTAAAACTTTGGAAAATTGGAGATCTTTGCCATTTGAAAACCCGATCCTAAATAGAGCATGGAACTTATACCTTGGTTTCCTACTATGGATGGTATAGAAGGAGAGAAATCATCACCTCTTCAAGAAACAAACAAGAATTGAAGATGATATCTAGAACCAAATCCAAACCAACATTTGGGAATCAATTGGAGTGGTTGCATGGCCTAAGGAGACCAACCACCCTCAAGGGAATGAGAGGAAAATTTTCTCAGCATGGAAGGTTGATCAATATAATCATACATCCCTCCTAATCAAACCCAAAACAAAGGCCACATTTAGGGAAATTTGGTCCAGACCCTCCCCCCCATGTTCATTAATTTCAACTTTGATGGGGCCTCTAAGGGAAACCTTAGAGCCTTGGGAATAAGAGGAGCATTGAAGGATTCATTACACTCCATTCTCTTTATCTTTTCCCTTTATTTGGGTGAAAATACCAATAATGGAGCTTATTTAGATGGAACGTTGAAAGGACTACAATTAACAATCCAACTTAGTTTCAACAACCTTATCATTAAAGGAGACTCACAATTGCTCATCTAGGATATAATCAGAATCCTCCATGGATTGAACCCGAACAAAATTTCTTGCAATTGGTGTCTCTCAGTGGTTCTAATGCAAATACCAAAGTTGTCCAACTCCATTTCAACCATTATCTTCTCCCATGTTCAAAGGAAATCCATTGGCTTGATAGATAGATTGGATAACGAAAGGGTGGATCTAAGAAACCAATACAATTCATGGCCCTAGAGTGGCACAATCCTATAGAAGCTAAGAGAATATTGTCACCATATCAACATTAAGGACGATGAATACCTAGATGGGGTGTCAATTGTTGGTCCCATAACACAATTCATGTGCCTGGTGAATCCTGACATGATTCCCATAGCATGTCATGATGATTAAACTAGGTAGATAGCTAAGGATGAAGGCCATAAGCTTAAATCCTATTTTCTTGCCTTGCAGTTTGGGGTATGATTTTAGGAGGACACTGATTTCATGTGCCATCATGGGAAGAACTAGGTCGTGGCCCCTTAGATATATCTTCGTAGATAGATGCAAAGGGTCAAGGGCATCAATCAAAGATTTAAGCAACAATAAGGGCAACGATATCCTTCCCAAGAATGGTTCCCATGGTGCAACACTAAAATTGTTGGTCAATATCTTGGTTCTACCCACCCTATTTTCTACTTCAACCCTTGAATAATAGTTCTATTCCACTATATTCTTTTATGCATTAGGTATATTATGGAAATATATGGTTGGTCATTTTTGGAAGTGGGGTGAGTGTCATATGGAAATTTAGTCCCCCTTACCCGCAACCTAGATTTTCCTCCAACACTTCTTTTTGTATCTTTCCCCTAACCTGATCTTTGACACCCTTTATCCTCCAATACCCTTGTCTCTCGGTGATTTGGTGAGATTGCATAGGGAATGGAATGAAAGGCAGGAAAATAAATGAAACACACACACAAAAAAATATAACAAAGTGCACGGTAATACAGTGAAAACCCAATTTATATTAATGAATAAAATAATAGAATACCATAGAACACAAACTAAATAGAATGGTGGTATCTTATCTCTAAAAAAAAAGAGATGTCGACTACACTCATTCGCAAAAGCTATTACAAGAATATGAAAGAATGGCCTTTTAACATAAAGCAAGAGCCCAAAAGGTCCAAAACCCTAACCTTAGGAGAAGAAGCACCAAAAGGTTTGTAGGACCTGAGTCGGTTAGTTGATACATCAACTTCCCAGGGCACAAATTTTGCATACAATCTCTGTTTGGGGCGCATAACAACTCGTTGTAAATCTCTAACTTAGGACAACAAATTTGTGGCATGTTATGGTTGTGTTAAAGAGAAACCCAGGTCGTTGAATTTCCCAAAAAACATTGTTTAGGGCCTGTTGATGGAAAAAAATGACCATGTTCAACATCATAGGAAGATCACCCAGTCAGGGTCCCAATCAAAACCTTATCCATTGGGGATGGTGATTCTGACTGTTTCAATGGGTCTCCAGTTACCCTTGTTCTAAGATTAGCCTACGGTTAATCTAAGCTAAGTTAATATATGTATGTACAGTTGTCTATGTACAAGATCTTCTATCTACTAATGTATATTGATACTTATTGTTATTAGCAGACAGAAAAGAAGGAATTACCTTCTTTTAGCTACTTGGAGAAGGAAATCCTTCATGTTTGCTGAAATAAGGGCTCAACTAAGCCACATTTGGGTTTTTCTCCTGTGAAAGGAGTCTTTATGGATTAAATGCAAATGCAATTTTAATCTAGGATGCAAGCGACAAAAGTAAAATCTATTTTATCCTATCTTGATTAGGACAAGATGCAAATCTCATCCGAATCAAGAGAAAAGTGCTATAGGGGGAAATGACCGATATTGAATTCAAGGTAAGGATTCACTTGCAAATCATAGAAACAACTCATATGATTTGCAAGTTATTCACGCAAATCTGCAATGTAACAACTTAAATAAATAGTTATTCAAATCAATCAAAACATATACTTAAACTTCATAAAATAGATGCAATATAAAATCTACTATGATATTGAAGAAATAGTTCTTTCAATGAAACAATAATTAAAACAAAACAAGATTATAATTAAATGATAAATAATTATCATTAACTATAATCAAATTTCCATGAATCTATAATAGAATTATGATTAAAATATATTCCTCTCTGTAAAGATAGCTTTAAGAAATTAAAGACTCAAATCAAAATTGAATTAACAAGAAGAAGTAACAACAAATTTTCAAATCATACAATAGTGGAAGTGAATGAAAAATTGTTATTAACTTCAAATAAATATGTTCTTACACAATCCTCTAGAATCCCACAGAAAGAGAATCCCTCTAATACAACAGTGTAATCAAGTGCTTCTTTCCTTGCATAATTACTTCCCCTAGTTTCAGATCTGGAACCCTTCTACACTCATGAATAAATAGAGTTTTATACATTCATTTTCCTATAGATCAAATCCCCCTTGATTTATCCAAAAATTTCTTCTCAATCAGCTACAAAATTCGAAACAAAATAAACTACAAAATTTATAAAATGCTAATTTTGGACAGAACTCGTCTATAAAAAAATATCATATCTCTCAAACGGTTCAACCTCTTCTCAAATCCTCTTAGGATAAGGTAAATGGGCCTATTAC